>OX442350.1:31952061-32039425 GCA_949357725.1 Hyperoplus immaculatus
CCCATACGGAGCCAGCGTTCTATCATTATAAAATTGCTATTGTAATATAATGAATGAGGTTTTTTCCTCCCTCAGTCTTCCCTCAGTATTCCCTTGGCCCAGCTGTCCTGTTAAGCCTAAAACGTAGTGAAATGTAGGGTTAGACAGTGAGACCATAAAACACTCTTTCTGCCTTTTCTCAGGCTAGGATGAACCGATTTCTAAAAATGTCGCACATTTATACTATATGCAATCACAGAGTTCAATACACCTTCATATTAATGTTATCTTTGGTTCAGTTCAAAAAGACAAACTTCAGCAGGTAGTGGAGGTGCCTCATGCAGACCATCAGTGCAGCTTGGAGAAGGTTCAACCAAGCATTAAGGCTTCTGTCAAAAGTTTCTGACTAATGTTGTCTAGTGGGGCTTCGTCTGCCAGCAACTGTGTAATGATTTATGCAAAGTAAGCTGCCTGCTACCGAGTTCAAATATTGGCACGCGAGACCTGAGATACATCAGTGGTGACTTCTTGCAACAAATGCTTTTTAACACTTTCCTGTATACAGTATGTGCTTAGAAAGTACAGTACATAGTGTTTTGTTAAAAGATAAGTCATCATATCTTGTTGAATTTCATGGTGAAGATCGTGGTCTGGTCTGAAATACATGTTAGCATAGCTGAGTAGTGCAACAAGGAAAAGTAAATGAATGGATAAGTTGATCAACAGAAAATAAATCCACAACTCCAGTTGATAAGTGATATGTGGGCAGGTTAAATTGAACTGGTTTCCAGCTTCTCAAATTGGAATATTTGCTGTTTTTTTGTTGTTGTTTTCCTTGATCTGAACTGAATACCTTTTGTTTTTTGGAATGTTGGTCACCCTAAACCACACAATGAACTTTTAATTAAAAAACAAAAAAAAATCTTACATTTTATGGATTTTATGGTTTGACACTCATTGGGAAGTCCTCCCTTTGACCTATATACCTTTGAGCCATATTCTTCTTCCTTCAATAGATATAGGTAATATTATTATATTAACTTTTAACATCATACTCATCTATTCATCAGGGAACTCTCGGTCCCCGTGGCAGAGATGGTGAGCCCGGCACCCCTGGAAACCCCGGCCCCCCTGGACCTCCTGGACCTAACGGACCCCCTGGCCTCGGCGGGGTGAGTATCTGTCCCATGATAGGCATGCTTGTGGGGGGTTAGCATGGTGGTGGTGGTGGTGGGGGTAGGTTAGCATTCACACTGCAGACAACAGGAGCTGACAGATTCTGATATCTGATATCTGATATCAGGGGCCAAGAATGGGCTCACTCTGACTGTGAGGAATTTTAAAAAAGGCAAGGCAAGAGTAAGGCAAGAATCCCAGAGCACAAAAGATGTGGGAAATCGCTTGCGTTGGGAGGAGGACGAAAAGACAACGGTGAGGGAGAGAGAATGGATCAAATGCTTCTCATTCTTTGTGGGAGAAAAGGAGAGTGAAGGAGGGGGGGGGGGGGTAGTGGGAGAGACTTGGAGAAGGAGCTCTTTTTTGGGGGGCGTTGGGATGGGGGAAAACAAGGAGACTCTTTGTGAAGGTGAGAGATAAAGACTGTTCACATGCCCTCTGTCTCTCCTCTGTCTGCATCAGGACTCACACAATGAGTCTCTACTGCTGGCAATCTGTAAAGAGCTGATTCTCTTTCTCCAGCCAGAAATGACTCTGCACCCCTCCATTCTCAATTAAAAACATGTTTGGCTAAAATGTTGATTAAAGGTGCTACGAGGAACTTTTAAGTGTTACTAAAACGGTCTAATTTTTCCTCTGATGATCATAAATTACATGTCACAGCAAACGAGACCATCAGTGCAAAGGATGCTATTTTTATATAGTTTTCGTAATGCCTTTGTCATGGGTATGCTCAACCAGGAACTACAGTTGGCGTTGTAAAAACACTACCGCTTTTGTCCAAAGGGGGTGCATGAATGAACAAAAACTGAAAGTTCCTTGGACCACCTTTAATTGACACGAAACCATAGCTAACGCTCACTTTAAAAGTTGATGCAGTTTTAAGTGTTTCCTCCATATTCATTATGTAGCTGTTACTCTCTTTACCTTTTAGTTCAACCCAACCAGATGCTTCACCCTGGTGTGACATCTTGACCTTAAAAGCTGCATTTCACTGCATTATTATAAACGCAAAAACAAAAGACAACCAATAACTTTTGTATATCTTAATGACAATCCTAATGCTCTCTTTCTGTTTGCCTTGGCAGAACTTTGCTGCTCAGATGGCCGGTGGTTTTGACGAGAAGTCTGGCGGCGCGCAGATGGGTGTGATGCAAGGACCAATGGTGAGCGAGCGATGATGAATCCTGCTGCTACCGACCATGTTTTTTTGTTTTTTTTGGTTATTGATTTTTTTCAGTCGGCTGCTTGTGAATTTTGCCCTGGATGCTATGGGCCTTGTAAAGGGTCAGGATGGGTCTTTCCACATGAAGGACCTATGGTAAAAGATCTGGCAGGCTGCTCTGAACAAATCTCTAAGGCCCCCACCAGTTTGAGTGGTGTCTTTTTGGGACTGATGCTGCATTTTTACCTTTTTTTTCCATGGAGGGGGCAAAAACAACTTCCTATCAGGAACAAGAGAAGCATCATGCGGTTATCCAAAATTAAAACTACAAAAATGGACGTATCAACATCATCGAAACCCATAGGATTCTAAGATCATCACCAGGAAGACTATCGAATCTATTCGCAGTGATCTTTAGCTTCACCTTTGTTTTCTTCCCCTCCTTTGTTTGGGAATGAAATTAGGGAATGAAAAAGTCAGCCTCCCTTCGCCTGTGTTGGAGTCCAGAAAGTTCTGATGGAAAATAAAAAAACCTCACGGAGTATAGAGGGGTCGTTTTCATGAATTGAGGAAACAGCCATTGATCGTCACATACTGTATATATATATATATATTTCAAGCCCACGAAAACGCTCGGTTAGCTGGGATGGCAGCTTGCCTGAAGGATGGATTGAGGAGCACACTGCATGGGAGATATTTTGGTTTCGGAGAGCCACAGAGCAGCTTGGCAGTGACTCGGGCCCAGCAGAGGTTTGAGATGCCAGGAGAAAGAGGGAGGGGAGGGAGGGGAGGGGGGGGGTATTTGGACTCAGTTAGGTCCCCACAGCTAAAGCAGCAGTCTGTGCGGCTTCATCCCAACTGACTGTCCTTCCACGTGTGTGTGTGTGTGTGTGTGTGTGTGTGTGTGTGTGTGTGTGTGTGTGTGTGTGTGTGTGTGTGTGTGTGTGTGTGTGTGTGTGTGTGTGTGTGTCGGAGCGCTTACCACAATAAGAACTCCTTTTTGAAGCCAGACCACGTTTACTTTGGCCTTTTCCAGCCTGCAGTGAAAGAACAGTCTGAACTGATGTGGTTGGAGCCTATATCCCTTCATTCTCCTTCCTACTCAGAACCCCCCCCCCCCCCCCCCAACTCATATCCGCACACCTATACCAATCTTTCAAACAAGGCTTTGACTGAAATCTAAAATGTATGCAAACACACACACAGGCACACACATATATGCATGTCCCCAGTCAAACGCACATTCAAAAAGTCCAGAAGATATATAGAGCCCCATTGATAGGTGCCTACTCGCTGTGGTGAAGGGTCTTCCACACACCCACTGAAAGGTGACTTTCATTCCCCTTCTGAAGACCACTGTACACTCAGAAGAAGTGACGTTTTCTTTGGCTGGCGGCCCAGATTTTTTAAAGGCCCTTTACCGTTATGCTGAAATGTGTGTTTACAAAAGCAGGCCCACTGAAAGGAATATGTTTTTAGCCAAGAGGAAATCTGTCCCAAGTCATTTGAATCAAGGGGGTGTTTTTTCACTGAAGACTTTTTTGTGATACCTACTCGAAAACCAACTCTTTCAGACCCGTCTTTACCTCGCACAGCCAACTTTCTTTGCTTATGTGTGTTTTGCGTGTGTGTGTGTGTGTGTGTTCTAGTTTTCTTGTGTGTGTGTGTGTGTGTGTGTGTCTCTGTGTGTGTGTGTGTGTGTGTGTGTGAGTGTGTGTGTGTGTGTGTGTGTGTGTGTGTGTGTGTGTGTGTGTGTGTGTGTGTGCGTGCGTGCGTGTGCGTGCTTGCATGCGTGCGTGTATGTGCGTGGGACATAGAGAGAAAAAAGCAAACAAAAGGGGATTTGGCTCATCACCTCTACAGAATGTGATTCTCTCTTGTTAGATCAGTGATGCGTGAAGTTGAAAGTAATAATTACTTTGGCGTGTGACTTCAACCAGAAGCCCTCGCAGAGCAGATTAAGGTTCAAGTCAGAGACAATCTAATTGACAGAAATCTCACCTGCTGTTTTCACGGCTGTGTTGATAACCGAAAATCCAACATTAACTAAAAAAAATGGCTTCTCTTAAAAACCCAAACAGTTCAGTTATGTTGTGTTTTTCCCCCACATGTCAAAGTGTACAGTCATGTCGAGTTCAAGCACTTATCTTAAGAGTACAGCACCCCCGCTGGTGACCTTTGAACTGTCAAAATACAGAGTGGCTGGGAGAGAGAGAGAGATTGAGAGAGAGAGAGAGAGAGATTGAGAGAGAGAGAGAGAGATTGAGAGAGAGAGAGAGAGAGGTTGACAGTGAAAAAGAAGGATATAGAATTTATGGATTTGACAAGTACAGTCGTTGAGTTTATGTAGCTTTAGGGCAGAGCAAGTGATTTTTTTTTTACAGCTTCTGACATAATTCAAGTGGACAAAAATGTGTCCTTTTCTGACACTCAGAACTGCAAAAATATGAAAACCTAATTGTGCGCTGTTGTTCTGTGTGTTTGTGTCGTTTAAAACTGTGTGTGCAATGATGAATGATTTGACTTCATGCCCTTAAGTCTGATCTTGTGCATTTTCTCTTGTTTTTCCAGGGTCCTATGGGTCCCAGAGGACCACCTGGCCCGTCCGGAGCACCTGTAAGTACCTGCCGTAACGTCCCAAACAACACCCAGGCCAGGTGCACATACAGCCCATATCCTGTGTTCACTCACAGACAGACAGGATACTTAGGGCTACAAAATCTCATAATTGTAATGTGTTTGATGGATTGGAAGATGATACCACATTATCTCCTTCCCCCTTGATTTATTTTATAACAACAGAGGCTACAAAAAATACCAGTGACCTACATAGCAAACTGTTAAAAGATAATATAGCACACATGACAGAGGTGAATGTGTATACACAGCCCTGTTTTTAACTGTGGGTGTCTGTGGCTGTTTTCCGGGGGAAGGTGTCATGGCAGCTGCGGGCTTCAGGGCTTTTGTCCTAGGCCACAACCTGGACTTACTGCAGAACACCTGTCAATCCACTTCTAAAACACACACACACACACACACACACACACACACACACACACACACACACACACACACGCACACACACATACACTCTTTAAGAAAAGCTATGAAGTCGTAGGCAATGCCAGCTGACTTGCCTCAACTTGATGGTTTAATCACCCAGAGCCCTCATAGGAGACATGTTCTCCCTGTTGACACCTTTGACTATACTGTTAGATGGGAAAAAGGCAGGGTTATTTTACTCAAAAGAGACCTGTAGCGTGCTGAAAATTTGTATTGTAGTTTATTCAGTACTTTTGCTGAAAGAATATATAGAATTCATTGCAGTTCAAACAGAGTTAAACTGTAAATCAACTGGTAATGCAACAGATTTACTCCATATAGACAAGGGCTTTAACTGTCACCACTCCATTACGGTTTGTCATTACAAGTCCAAGCTGACACATTTAAATGACTGTCTTCGTCTTACATACAGTACAACACTAAAAGCTATTTAATGTATTATCATAAAAGATGAAGAAAAAAATGGAACAACAAAAGAAAAAAGAAAAGAAACCGACACCAAGATTTTTTTCGGGTTATTTTTGCTTCAAATAATAACTTCATTGGTCATTTAACTTTCAAAATAGTTGACGTACAGTTTTGTACACACCGACCCTTGGTCCCTGTGTGTGTTTGCATAAAAAGTCTTCCTCACATTAAAGCCTCTCTCTTCTTTCTACATCCCAGGGCCCACAAGGTTTCCAGGGCAACCCAGGAGAGGCAGGAGAGCCCGGACAATCTGTAAGTACCTGACACAGTCCCCCCAGTGCACGCCACACAGCTTATTATAAATACTTGCACTTTCTCTCTCTCTCTCTCTCTCTGTCTCTCTCTCTCTCTCTTTCTCTCTCTCCCCCTGTAAAGGTGCGAACACACTGCACACCGCCGTGCGGCGAGTTTACATACAAAGTCAATGTATTTCCGCGTCGCGTAGTGCAGTGTGTTCTAACCTTAAAACTCACCCCATTTTTTTTTATCTCCTTCTCCTCTTTTTCACCTAGATACTTTTGAATGTGTTTTTTAAAGAATGTCAACAACAGCGACACACACAAAACTACGCTGGATAACAGCCATATTGTATTTATTCTTCACTTGTGGAAACTTCAGCAGCTGCTGCTACCTTAACATAATGACATTCCCATAACGTTTCCTTTACACTTTCTTACATTTCATTGGTGGCTACTACGTTCCTTTCAACAGCTACTTCCATTTCGACATTTTACAACCGTCTTCACTCAACGCTCACAAACTTCCCACGTTTAATTTTTTTCCCCTCCATGCTGGCCCAGCTTTACCCCCTCTATCTTACTCACCCCGACTTACCCCATGACAAAGCTTCCAGAACCCCCCCAAAGACACACACACACACACACACTCTCTCTCACACACTCACTCACACACACACACACACACACACACACCCTCCCCTGTCCTTCCCGTCCCCTCAGCAGGTAGACAGAGGCAGGGTCTCCCCACCACTGTGTTAATCTGATCCTGTGGTGTTCAGTTATGCAGCCTCCGAGGAGCTTTCTCCTTTAAAAGGGTTCCAGAACATCATTATGTGAGATTAGAATCAAGTTTCTGTTCGACAGTGGCATAAAGGGTCATCACTGTTGGCCAAGAAGTGTTTGTGATGGACCAGAAATAAGTTTGGCTTGTTGTGTGCTTGCTTGCCATCAGGGCTGAAAATTACCAGCACCATGAGTTTAATAAACTATTTCGGATTATCATATAACATCCCTTTAAAATGCTGCAGGTCAATGTTGTATTCAGCATTAGCGATTAGCACTTCAAAGGCTGTTGTTTTTTAGCTGTAGTTCCACCTGCTAAGTCAAGGCAGAGAGAGATAGATGGATAATTTAGAATATCATGTATAATATAGAAAAATACTGACATAACATCAGCACACAGGAAGTGAAAAAGCTGAGAAATAAACTGTCCGCCTTAAGATTTTAGATGATGATTTTAAGTGTTTATTCCATATTCTTTGGCCTAATCTTTCCCTGTAAATCCTGTTGGTTATGATCTCATTAAGCATTGGTTTTATGTGTAGGAATGTAGACCCTTGTATGTGTGTTATTCAACAGATTCTCACACTCTATCAGTTAAAAAGTTAAAATCATCCATCAAAGTCATGTTCTGAAGTCAATCTGTAATACAGCATCTGTCTGTTTGTTGTCAGAGCTAGCTGTGAAGTGAAAGAGAGAAGGAGTTGTTGTCACCACATGTCAAGAGTTATGACCCAAAGCCTGCGTTCCAAATCACATACTCTTTCTTTTTTTCTATTCTACATACTACATCTGACCATAAGAAAATGTAGTTAAGCATGCAGTAGGCATAACATTATAAAATATATACATTTGAAATAAAAAATTTCCCTGATCTTGCCTTTTATATCCGTCGCATCCCATAGTTGTTTACATGCAGAGGATCGTCATTTCCAGTGCGCGCTTGGTCAGAATCGCCCGAATAGCATGCTGATTTCAACACTAAAAATCTCAGCCGGATGTAGTAGTAGACATCCGGGACTTTTTAAGCATACTAAATCTGACCACACAAATCGGATTATCCTAAATCTTTTTTCTACCATACTCAAGAGCAGAAAGTATGGGGATTGGAACGCAGGGATGGTGTTAACTGTGAGACGTTGCCCTCTGTTGGTCATGGATGGAAACTTAATCTCACCTTTGCTGTTTTTCTCTTCACTTTCATAGGGCCCAGGGGGTCCCCGTGGCCCACCCGGACCATCTGGAAAACCTGGAGATGATGTAAGTGTGTCCGTCGCAACTTTATAAACCTGTAAAAACAAAAAATTTAAATAAGGATATATATAGAGAGAATTTCAACAAACAGGAACTCTGACTGTTAGGCTTATTTGTAGTGAAGATGTGTAAATGTCCTCATTTGTGTCACGTATTCTGGACATACTTTATTCTCTAAATTTTACCTAAAACCAGCAGAAAGAAATCTATGAAAATCATTCAAATCAATGCACTCCCAATTTATTTGTGTTTGTTATGTCTTAACTGCCATAGAAAATACAGGATTTTAAAAATGTACAAATGTATGTAGCATTGTACCGTCTATACTGTCCAAAGTCCATGAACTATTCTGAGTTAGTCTAATACGGCAACAGTAATATGAAACATATATGCAGCATGTATGCAATGACTTCCATACATGTAAGGTTTTACAATATTCATTCATTTGTATCACTCAATTTATTAAAAGTGTACTATGTCATTGTTTATGATGAGTACACCCAGCACTCATGATGGTGCATGAATCATTTATAGCTTTCATTGGAGCATCAGCAGGCGCTATGCATTATGGGTAACAGCTGAACATGAAATATGTGTCTCCTTTCATCAACCTATAATTCTACCACAAATTGACACAACTAGTACACTATATCTGTTCAAAGACATCAAAGTGCAGTTCTTACTTTCAGCCACACGATGGCAGCATTCGTGTTATATCACAATGTGTCCACTAGGGAGTGCTCAGTGTCACATTAACCACATTAAATATACAGTACACCAATTTCTTTCTTACAGTTTTTTTTTTTTTAACTATTATTCTGTTTCAGGGTGAAGCCGGCAAACCTGGCAAGTCAGGCGAGCGTGGACCTTCTGGACCTCAGGTGAGATGCTCTAAACACTCACACTCACACTCACACCAAGACACAGACTGAAGCAGTTCTTTAGCTATAAATACATTGAAAGTATGTGAAGTGAACTTAAGTATAAAAGTTTCAATTATAATGATGCCTTCACTTCAGAATAACTTCTTCAATCTGAAATTTGACCATGTGTAATATTGTTAACCTCTGGCTCATCGTCTCTCCTCTTGCCCTATAGGGATCTCGTGGATTCCCAGGAACTCCTGGCCTGCCCGGCATCAAGGGACACAGAGTGAGTGTGTTTACAGTCTAATTAACCTCATGATTTTTCTTTATTTATGTAAAAAAAAAAATAATTCATTTTTTAATTCGCTTGTTTTTTCTTGTCTGTTACAGTAAATGCAATCAGTACATGAGATGTATAAAGATTGCTGGCAATTTGTCTGCCTGTATTTGTTCTTTGTTTTTATGATCTCTTAAATGCAATTTCTAATGTCTAAACTTAATGTATTGTATGCCCCTGTAAAGCATTTTGAATGGCCTTGTCCCTGAATTGTGCTATATAAATAAACTTGCCTAACCTTGACTTGCCTTTATATAAAATGATCATTATTATCATTGTGCTAATGGTGTCCTGTCTATTTGATTGTTCCTTCAGGGTTACTCCGGTCTTGATGGCGCAAAGGGAGAGACTGGATCTGTTGGCTCTAAGGTAGAGTTTGATCTACAGTGTGTGTGATGATGACCTAAGTACAAGTATAAGACTGAATAAAGACAGGAAGAGTTGTTTTTGTCGGTATTCGATAGATAGATAGATAGATAGATAGATAGATAGATAGATAGATAGATAGATAGATAGATAGATAGATAGATAGATAGATAGATAGATAGATAGATAGATAGATAGATAGATAGATAGATAGATAGATAGATAGTTTTTATTATGGTTGCTTTTGAAATGCTCTAACAGCTAAATATTGTGTCCATGTCTTTAGGGTGAGTCTGGTGCTGGTGGAGAGAACGGCGCTCCCGGACCAATGGTGAGTAACCCTGGACATCACAGACACACACACACATACACACACACACACACACACACACACACACACACACACACACACACACACACACACACACACACACACACACACACACACACACACACACACACAGTAGTTAGATGATAAGAATCCTCCAGTCTGGTATATGATGGTAAACTGACTGTGTTGTCTTCTCCTCTGCCTCCCCCACACAGGGACCCCGCGGGCTGCCCGGTGAGAGAGGACGTCCTGGAGCCAGTGGATCAGCTGTGAGTGTCAACTTTCAACTAACTAAACATCCATATAAAAAGAAAATGAATGCAGTAGTTGATTCACTTTGTTTAGTGTCTACTATAGAGTGACTACAGGTATCGGTAGAATATATGTGCGTATGTCTGTCAGTGTTTAACACTTCATTAATAACAGCGAACTTATTAAAATGTTGGGTTTTAATCTAGCTCGTGCCCACAAATACAGTTAAAGGTGGAGTGAGCAATTCTGGAGACAATGTTGTCGAAATCCCTTTTTGTCAAAATCAGTGAATATCTCCTCACGATCCGCTACCTGTCTGTACTGTGTGTGCGTTAATACACAGCCTAGGCTCTGTAAAAAGGCATGTTGCTAGCTACGGTGGGTTGGTCCAAGCCCTTTGAATATCCTTTGTTTCCATACTTGTTTACAGAGCCTAGGCTGTGTACTAACACCAGCTACATACAGGCTGATTCAGGAGATATTCACAAAAAGTGACTTTGACGACAAGTCTTGCTGGATTTTTTGGGCAGGATCTGAGCTCTAGTGGTGGATAGAATTGAGGATCAGAAGACTGTGTGTGTTTAATGAGAGAAACCTAAAAGGCCAATCAAGGGCGGTTTATTTTCAGTAGAACTTCAGGTTTCACCCCCTACACAGATCAGACCCACAGTGAGGTTAAAACCGTAGGAAGATATTATGGGATAGGTTGAAATACCCTTATCATGGTTAATAAAGGCTGGTGCTGTGTCTGTGTGAGGCTCTGAATGGCTTCAGTAACAATTAGGGTTAGGGTTAGGGGGTTAGGGTGTTAGGGTTAGGGGTTACAGGGTTACAGGGGATCATGTAATTTCTATGTTGAAAAGCACTTTCAGATGCATTTCTTATGTGCTATACAAATAAAGTGTATTATTATTTATTATTATTATTATTATTATTATTATTATTATTATTATTATTATTATTATTATTATTATTATTATTATTATTATATTATAATCAGAATCAGAAACAGGTTCATTGCCAAGTAGGTTTTTACGTAGAAGGAATTTGCCTCTGTTGTGAGGTGCATGATTAATTTTAATGTGTCAGCCATAATCTATTGGTCCTCTGTAGCATTTTCCTGATTGGAATAGTATGTATAAAAGTAGTTCTGTCACTTTATTTATATCAAGAATTATAACCAATAGCGTTGATGTCATGTGCTGATGATACTGTATTTTTTCTTTTCAGGGAGCACGTGGTAATGATGGTTTGTCCGGCCCCGCTGGTCCCCCAGTAAGTAAACCTTTTCTCCAATTCAATTCAATTCAGTTTAGTCTCATTCCACTGCAGTATGATAGTATTGTCTTGACCAGACTCGACCTGGGTGTGTCAGTGAATACCGGCCCAGCTGACAGACTGTCTTTCCCCCATATAGGGCCCCGTCGGTCCCTCTGGAGCTCCCGGCTTCCCTGGCTCTCCTGGCACAAAGGTAGTTCACAAGTTCCCTCTTTCATCTTTTTGTTTATTTCGGTGAATGAGAGTGATTGACTTTGTATGCATCTGTCCGTTTTTCATTTTTATCAGACAATATAGAATTGAATATTACACCCGCTAACCTTGGTAGTAGTTTTCTCTTTAAAAAAAAGGGCAAAATAAACTTAAGTTATGTGTATAAAAGGTGTACGATTTTTGTGAAGTTGAAATAAGACTTACTTGATTCCAAATGCCCAAATGATTATGTAAGAAAATGGCTGCACACATCGCTATGGGAGGATTTTTGTGGGGACGAGTTGAAATGCTTTAGTGTAATGGGAGAAAGCTGCTCCATATCCATCTGTGTGGAAAATTGTGGAGGAGGGGGATTGAAAAGTGTTATTCTCTCCCTCCCTCTCTTACTGTCTTTCCTTTTATTTTTCTCTCTCTCTCTCTCTCTCTCTCTCTCTCTCTCTGCTTTGCATCTGATTTATTCCCCCTGTATATGGCAGACAGGCTCTGCTTAGCGCTGCAGGGCCCTGTGCTGGCCGTTTGCTTTTCTTATTCGATCCCCTTGATAATCTGGCAAATGTTTTAGAAATCAGAAATGGAGTATCTTCTTACAAAAGCCAGGAGTTTTCTTTTGAAGGAATCAAAGCATACTCTAGGCCTTGAGATGTGAAAGTGTGTGTGTGTGTGTGTGTGTGTGTGTGTGTGTGTGTGTGTGTGTGTGTGTGTGTGTGTGTGTGTGTGTGTGTGTGTGTGTGTGTGTGTGTGTGTGTGTGTGCATGCATGTGTTTATGTATAGTATCAACTTCCATCCATATACACTTAACGTTTGTCTGAAGGGGAGTCTGTGAATATGTGACTTTATACTATTCTAGGAAGTGTCCCACAGTGAGGAATGTTAAAAATCTCATATTACGTTACTGTGCTGCTGAAGCTTCAGGAGCCTGCCAAAGAGAGCTCATGAAATGCAGACCCATTAGAGTCCTTCCCCTCTCTGACCCTTATGAGTAAAAAAGACCTCGCAGTTAAAAAAGGACCCAAGAATAACACTGTAAAAAGCTAGCTAGACAGAAACAACACAATTATCTGAACCTCGACTGAATAAGCCGTACAGTGTGCCTCCACCAACTTTTTAACAGCTTCCAACCAAGTCCAAATGAGTATTTTGCATTGTATCATTAAGCAACAGCCAAGGTAATATCCTTGAAGATGATCTTATGAAAAAACATCCTCCATAACTTTAATTAAAAAGGAAAATGGGGGGCAGATTTTTGTCCTTCTGTCCTTCTGAAAAAAATACTGGCCTTGAAAGTGAGTGCGCTTATGGGAGAAGAAAAATTCACAACACATTACATCATCACTTTGGTAAACACTTACAAACTGAATGATGTCATACTATTGAGTCTGCAAAGTCAACATCATCGCAGCAGCAGCAGCAGCAAAGGAATTCCATTCACCAATTGCTGAAGAGCTGCATAGTGCATTCCACCAGTGTGGTAAAAATATCTGGCTAGTGTCCACAGTTCCTCTGTATGACGGGACGTGTTCTATTTTTAAACCAAACCAAGAGGTCTGCAAAACGTTATGCAACCGGCTCTGGATAGCACACATTGAAACAGTAATCATTAGATCGTTTTTTTCATTTAAATACTACTTTTTTTATAAGCATTAAGCTCTAGTTTCAGGGGTTGGCCTATACCACAAAATCTGTCTCTGAGCTATGTGGTTTGTTTTTCTGTGTTAAGCCACCCAGACAATATGCAATTTATTCGTCCATTTCAGACAGATTTATTTTGTGAATAGTCTATTTATAGAGTTAATATTTGGTGTCCGGTGTCTATTCTCTGACCTGAGCTGCATAACACTTGAGATTGACCGGCTCAGACAGCTGATCAGGTCTCAGCCAACTCGGTTAAGAAGCAGACTCACGTAGCCTATGGGCCTACATGTTAAAATCATCAAGCACAACCCAGTTCCTTGTTGAGAAATGCATCACATAACGAGACATAGACTTTTAAGGTTGGCAATGAATGAGTGCAGCAGCAGCATAAACAGAACAACACAATTAGGAGTAAATGCTTTCACTGCTTGTATGAAAAATAAGAATGCAAACAAGATAAGTTCATTTGAGAGAGAATGTGTCTCTGTATATGAAGAGTGTGATGAGTGTTCAAGTGACTGATCAAATAATGTGTGACAAAAAGCCATGTTGTTTTTGATTAAGATTAATAAAGGGAAATCATTTGGTCATTAAACAGGCCTTGTGCAAGTTGTCAAATGCAGTATGCCAAAAAATTACCAAGATGTCACTAGTACATCCAATTGTATTTTGCAGTATGCAAACCTGCATACTTTAGCATGTAGTATAGTACTAAAAAGAAAAAAAATTGATTTGGAAGGCATGGACAGTGATGGTGACATGCCACAAAACCAACATGTGTCCTTACTATGTAAAGGCATGGCAGTTTAACCATACACATAGTCTACCAAACAACAACCCCAGTACAAATCACGATTCAGGGGGGTGCTAGTGGTGTAATGGTTAGAGCCCCCCCCCCTTTCTTATTTTTGTCATTCACTTGTGTGTGTTTATGAAGCTGATGTGTCTTCCCAAGATCTTTGCTTACATATCAATGCCATGTCTCTTCTCTACCAGGGAGAAGCTGGTCCTACCGGAGCCCGCGGACCTGAGGGTGCTCAGGGACCTCGTGGAGAGTCTGGCACTCCTGGATCATCTGGACCTTCAGGCGCTTCTGTAAGTGACGCTGTGTGTTGTACTTAAAGGGGCAGTGTGTAATATTTGAATATTTAGTGCCATCTAGTGACAAAAGTTCTAGAATTCAACGCTTCAAGCGATTATACATAACTAACACACTTGTGAATATTAAATTCCATTTCAACCAAGCCTGTTCTGAAAAATGCCAATAAATTCTACGCACTGCACCTTTAAATGCACAGAGGGGAACTGAACTGTAGAAAGCCTATTAATGATATAATGTTTCCACATTGTACATTAGACCGATCCCTCCCAGTATAATAACAGTGATTGTTGCAGTGCATTGACTTGCTTTGTGTCTTCTCCTCTGCAGGGAAACCCTGGAACTGATGGTATCGGCGGATCCAAAGGATCAGCTGTAAGTTTAAAACCTTTATTTGTGGTTATTTCAAGCTGCCACCCACTCACTGTGTATTTTCCCTGTTTAACTATTGGACAGTAGAAGTGCAGGTGAATGTATTCTCTCACACTGAACTTATCTAGTCAGCATCAATTGCTTGTCTAATACAGTAGTTTGCGTAGTAAATACAGAAGTACAACACTGTTTCATTGCAAATAACCGAAAACACCCTTTGAGTTTTGCTATTAATTATTCATTTTACAAGTTGTCCCAAAGTGGGCCAAAATTTTCTAATAAATTTATATTAAAATGTGAATTACAAACTATAAAAGTTTCTCTGACATGTGATCCGCTAACAGTTAGATCAGTGGTAACTCATTCTGACTGCAACCATTGAGATGTTCAGTGGATTGATCAGTCAGCTGAATGACATGTCTCTCTCTCTCTCTCTCTATCTATGTCTCTCTCTCTCTCTCTCTCTCCATAGGGTGCCCCTGGTATCGCTGGTGCTCCTGGTTTCCCTGGCCCTCGTGGACCTCCCGGGCCTCAGGGCGCTACTGGACCTCTCGGGCCCAAAGGAACATCTGTACGTCCACACCCAACCACACAATCATTTATTATTTATAGACAGCTGTGTTGCTTGAAAAACATTAATGTCAAAGTTTCTCTCTCTCTCTCTTCCTCTCTCTCTCTCTCTCTAGGGAGACCCCGGTCTCGCAGGGTTCAAGGGTGATGCTGGACCCAAAGGAGAACTTGTGAGTTTCGATTTATTTATTTGATCGGTGCCTGTACTCCCTGTTTGTTCAGCTAAATACGGCCATTGAACTCTAATGGGCGACTGTGGCTCAGGTGGCAGAGCGGGTCGGCCGATGATCAAAGGGTTGGAGGTTCGATCCCCACCCTGCCACTTGTGTCATAGTTGTGTCCTTGGGCAAGACACTTCACCCACCTTGCCCCGTGTGAATGTCGATAGTTAGCCTGCTATCGGTGTGAATGGTAAAGTGTAAATGGGAACAGGTCTCCCTTGCAAAAGAGTCTTCGGACTCAATGGGATATACCTGTATAAATAAAGGTGAAAAAAAAAATGCAAACACAGCATTGAGCCAAATACTAAGTGGGGATAATAATCACTTCTGAGATGAAGTCCAGCGTGTGCTGTCGTAACAAAGCTAAAAATGTATATCTATGCTACCTCTAGCTAGCTTTTACGATGAACTTTGAAATATTTCTGAAACAGTCTAATTTTCCCTCTGATGATCAGAAATTACATGTATCAGCATGCAAGACAATCAGTGAAAAGAATGCTATTTTGATATAGTTTACTTTACTTTTAACTACAGTTGGCGTAGTAAAAAAAAATATCACTTTTGTCCAAAGGGGGGGGGGCAATAATTCACAAAAACTGAAAGTTCCTCTGAGCACCTTTAAGTCTTTCCTTCTTGTATTAGCGTGTGGTGTTGTGGATGTGTGTTTCTCCAGGGCCCCGCTGGTCTGCAGGGAGCCCTGGGCCCGACAGGAGAAGAGGGAAAGAGAGGACCCAGAGGTGAGCCTGGTGCTGCCGGACCACTCGGACCTCCCGGAGAGAGAGTGAGTGTCTTCACATGGCTTGAAAACAACTTATTTCATCGCTTAAGTAAATGTTATTATGCTTGGAAACACGATGTTGTATAGCACCACAATGATATCAGAATTTTAAAAAATGTTACTGTTTTTATTTTAATGTTATTGGTCTTCTGAAATATACACACATTATGGTTCAATTTGATCAAGTTTTGTTCCTCAAAATGCGTATACGAAAGTGTTTGTTGCTGTCCACATTTTGAGATAATGTTGGCAAAAGTGAAACAGTTTCTACATTTTTATCATCATACCCTTAACCCTGCTTTGTGTTCTCTGTGTAGGGATCCCCTGGTAACCGCGGTTTCCCTGGTCAAGATGGTCTGGCTGGTCCCAAGGTGAGTTATCATCATTAACATAGGAACAGAAAAATCTGCCCTGAAAGATTCAATAAACATGGATGCTTTTTAAAGGATACAGAACGGGCAAAAGAGAGAAAAATATAAGGTAGACCTATGCAGCTGAAAGTCATTGTTTTTTAATCTGTGAAACTGAAAATTAATTTATCCCATTTGCCGCATACTATATTTGGAAATTGCTGTTTGTCAATACTGGCTGCTGCTGTGAGAAAATAACATTTCTGAATCACCTAATCACAATATTGACACACACTATAGAACTAATGCTTCTTACAGATTAAATCATCATGAATTGTTGCAGTTCAATTTGACTCAGTAGCCTTTAAAATTTAAATCAATCCACAGAAAATTACAAATCTCTTATTATAGACGCTAGTGTGTCACCAGAATTTATCTGTAGGCTACTGCAGCAATCTTTGGAGGGCAGAGAGTCATATAAGAGACCATATGAATGTCCATATTCCCAATATGTTAGGATTATGAATAGTTGGGTGAACTGAATAGAGGAAAAAGCTGGTGTGACAACAAGTGTGTGCATATTTGATTTACATTTACTTTTCATACAAGTATTTCTAAAAGGGCTAGTGGTCTAGAAAAGGAAGACCTCTAAAAACATTTTCCAAAGATGAAAAACAGCATGATTGTAAAGAGATTAATTAAAAATTAATTATTTCAGAAGCATTTGCATTTACGAAGAAAATACCAATGTAGGAACATTTTCAGAGCTGTAACTTTATCAACCCATGCAAATAGTTAGCATTTAAAGGCATATAACTGAGATTGAGATCTACCTCAGCAGTGATACATGTAATTCTACCATGTGGCCACAAGATGGCAGCATAGCTCAGACACCCTTCATGCTCCAATGACCTACGGTACATGTCCCATATCGACAAGGGCAGCGCCAGCATTATCTCACTGGAGGAGAGAAAGACAATTTCATTTATAGGAAAATGAATCTGTCAGAATGTAATCATCTCATCTGCAGCAGGTCAATGAAGGGAAACGTATTACAGCTGGGCCTGTGTCGCCTCCTTAATGACTGACTGAGTGAGCACAACCCCTTGTTTTAATCTCTCTCTCTCCCTCTTCCTCTCTGTCTCTTCCTCTCTCTCTCTCTCTTACTCTCTCTCTCTCTCTCTATCACTCTATCTGTCTCTCCCATCACAGGGCGCCCCTGGTGAGCGTGGGCCTTCCGGTGCTGGTGGACCCAAAGGTGCCGGTGGTGACCCTGGCCGTCCCGGAGAGCCTGGTCTGCCTGGTGCCAGAGTAAGCACTTCACCTTAACCTATTACATTACATTTTATCAAGCTGACACTTATATCCAATGCGACTTCCAATAAGTGAATTCAACCATGTAGGTACAAACTCAGAACAGCAAGAATCACGCACTTGAGACTAAGCTTCAAATAAACCAAACGGCAAAGGGCCACATGTTAGTGCTGAATGTAGGTAACAAGTGCAATATTATGTTTTTATATCACCTATAATACCCCAGATATGAGTGTTGGAGACCTGCAGAAATGCGCTGTAGCCTAAAACGTAAAGAAATAAGAATATAATCCATTATTTTTTGTTGGATTCAAGTAAATATTTTTTGATTTTAGATACACAATATGGCTTTGTCGCCTGTTTGTGTTATATTTATAAGATAACTGGGCTTTGTCAGTACAATAGCCACACTGTCAGCTTTCACCGATTCCATTGAAGATTGTTTCACTGTAATTGAAGATAACATGTGTTGACAATTCAAAAGAAAAATGTAATCTATCTGAAGATCTGGGCCAGTCCTAATTTGTCACAGTATTTTAATTCTCAGGCTGCTTCGATATATAAACATCCCCATTTTCTGCGTTATGATCCATAAGTCTTTTACATAAGCAGTATGTTTTTAAATGGGTTAATTAAACCACTTACGAGGAACTTTAAAATGTTTATGAAACAGTCTCATGTTTCCTCTGATGATCAATAATTACATGTAACAGCAAACGATACAATCATTGAAAAGAACACTTAACTTAAAGGCCTACTTCACCGGTTGGAATATGAAGGTGTATTGAACTCGGAGATCCTATGAAGTATAAATGTGCAAGAAAAATTGAAATCGGATCATCCTAGCCTGAGAAAAGGCAGAAAGAGTGTTTTATGGTCTCACTGTCTAACCCTACATTTCTCTGTCTGTGACATCACAGAAAGAGAAATGTAGGGTTCTAGAGTCTTCCCTTTCCATCAGAAGGTGTTGAACTGTGATTGGTCCAGTCTGCCTGTGTCACGATAAACCAATCAGAGGTGTAGAACCCATTTCCTGCTGTCCCATGATATGTCCCACCTGTCTTTCTTCAGCCCGTGTTTGATTTCAATGACTCAGCTAGATGTCTGTTGTATTCTCTTCTGACAGGGCCTGACCGGTCGCCCTGGTGATGCCGGTGCTCAAGGCAAAGTTGGACCTTCCGTAAGTTCACTCTTATATTGTGTTGTAAATGTGACGCATGTGTCTTTGTTAAACAATATACAACTATCGGGCGCTCCGTGGCGTAGTGGATATATATCTATATATATAGAGCGCGTATCATATATGCTCAATCCTTGTCGCAGCAGTCGCGAGTTCGAATCCGACCCATGGTCCTTTTCTGCATGTCATTCCAATCTCCCTCCCCATTTCAACTCTGCTCTTCAACTATCAATAAAGCAGATAAAACACCTAAATAATGATCAAAAAGAAGAATAAAAACTATCAAGCATTGTGTATCTTAAGGGGCTGTGTTTCAATATTTCAGGGAGAAACTTGTGAATTCACATAATGACTCACATAATAAGTGCTTTCATCAAATTGAATTACAGCCATTATCCACCACGCGCTCATCCACTGTGCTGTTTGTGTTTCAAATAGGCTTTCTATGGCGACAAAGTATCACACACACACTGTAGCAGCTTGTTTCAACATTCAGTTGAGAGCACTGGTGTGTTCTCAACTTCCCTCACTTGGGTTTAGAGCTCGTTTATGATAGCTCTTAATCCATCATTTGTTTCAGTTTAGACCTTTTCCTAACAAAGTGAAAAGTCCTATAATACATTTCTTCACAAAACCCACATGACGTTTGCTCCTTCATGAACTGCTCTGTTATTACATTTTACATGTTCATCTATTGCCTTACATTTACATTTATTTCACTTTACCTTTATTTTGCCCCAGAATTTACTTTTTTTTCCATTACTGTTCAGACCCATCCCTTTAGCACGACTCTTCTCAGATGTTAACATTACTAGGTGGTAGATTATCTGTAACACACATTGTTCATCATTTGTCATTAACAATCTTTCCTGCATGTGTCTGTAGGGAGGTTCAGGAGAGGACGGTCGCCCCGGACCCCCCGGCCCTCAGGGAGCCAGAGGTCAGCCTGGTGTCATGGGATTCCCCGGACCTAAGGGAGCAACTGTGAGTCATTCTGTTTTAATAAAATGTATTCTTTTTTTTATTGTTTTAATACAATTCACAGGACAAACATAACACATAAATGCATACATAAAATGCATTTTTTAGCTTTACCTTTCAAAATGATTCTTTCTTGTAAACAATATTTGTCTAAGATAAGAAATAAATGAAGTCAGAAACAATGTCTACGAATTGTTAAAAAACAAAAACAGTATTAGGTATGGGTTGTGATCTTGAAAGTCCCAACAATTGAAAAAAAAAAGTATTATCAATATACTGTTTTCTCAATGGTTTTATATAAAGTCTCTGAATCAAGAACAGTAATTACACGTGCTCAACAACACCTGTAGAACTGAGTACTGCCGAACAATTGTAAACCGTTTGATTGTGAAACATCAGATTGAAAAAGTGATTGAGTCAATCAATCGCAATGAGCAGTGGCTCCCTCTGTGACTAACCGCCTGCTTGTTGTCTCTGTGGTGATCAGGGAGATGGCGGCAAGCCTGGAGAGAAAGGACTGGGAGGAGCTAATGGACTGAGAGTGAGTTATCTGTGCCATTTTCTGCTTTTAAGTCATTTGAATTGCTCTTACATGTTCTGTAAATTCAAAATACCCAAAAAATTGTCTAGCTGATATATCACCATGTTTCCACTTCAATCCACTTTAAAGTCAACATCCTCAAATCGTATTTATACATTGATTAGAAATATAAGTTTAAAATAAATCTGTTTCGGAATGTACACACGAAAGGAAACACGATTTAAAATTGAGGAAAATACAATTAGCTTCCTGAAGTAGCTTACACTGTTTCCGATTGGTTATTACTATAACCTATAAATTGACATTCCATTTGACCTTTTTATTCTGTAGCTTCTCTGGCTACTGTGACTCACACCACTGACGTACTGTTATATATCTGTAGCTCAGTTTCCACATGAGAAGCCTGTTGAAAAAAAGCTCAATTATTATAGCTATCCGATGTCTATCTGGTTAATAGCATCACCTTTGGCGTCACTGTTGATATCAATCTATTTGTCCCTCTCTCTCTCCCTCTCTCTCTCTCTCTCTCTCTCTCTCTCTCTCTCTCTCTCTCTCTCTCTCTCTCTCTCTCTCTCTACCTCCCTCCTACTCTCCCTCTCTTTAGGGTCTGCCTGGCAAAGATGGAGAGACCGGCTCAGCTGGACCCCCCGGCCCTGCTGTACGTACCTTTATCTCACTATATATAGCTTCAACACTGATGCTTATCTTTTTCCCTTTTCTCAATCTGCTCTCAGAAGCAACCTCTCTTGCTATCTCACTTACTCAGACATGCCTCTACAGTAGCTTTGTCTGGCGGGGGGGAATAAATAAAGTCCTTGATAACTAACTGAATAGTTTAAAGTTTGTTTTTTCAGTGCAACAAATATTTAAAAAATAAGCTATGTGTTGTTAACTGATATCAGATAATCACAAATGGAAAACAAATAATGCGTAACTTTTTTTAGGCATCTTTAAATGTCAAAGTATTGTGTACCTTTCCTGACTGATTTACTTTATGATGGAAGTCGATTGTGATTGTGATTGACCTGTTTGTAGGGCCCCGCCGGAGAGAGAGGAGAGCAAGGACAGCCCGGTCCCTCAGGATTCCAGGTGAGTCTCACACCGTTGGATTTAAATAGCTTGTTATATATTCAATGTATGAATTCAGACACTTCTATTATTATTAAGGCTTAGAGTGTACTCACAACTGTTGTTTTTACAAAGTAAACCATGTGCAAAGATCAGTGCAAGATGACCGGATTGAAAATATGACGTCACTTCCGGCTGCACACTGGATTGTGGGTCAGAATCGGCCAAATAGCATGCTGATTTCAACACAAAAAATCTCGGCAGGGTGTAGTAGACATCTGCGTCATTTTAAGCATACTAAATCTGACCACGAGAAATGTGACGTCCTAAATCTTTTTTCTACCATACTGAATAGCAGAAGGTATGGTGATTGGAATGTAACCGTATTATTCTTTGAACCAAAATGTGCTTTGATTGCTGTGCATGAATTTGCCAAGGTTCTTGTTTTGTGTTTGTTTACATCTGTTGTGTGCTGTTCTCAGGGTCTACCTGGACCTCCTGGTCCCCCGGGTGAGGGAGGCAAGCCCGGAGACATGGTGAGTGCATCCTTTTGGTGAAATATACAGTAGTTAAGTTAGGTTAAGTTATCTTTATTAGTCATTTTACACGAGGTACGTTGCAATTTGTCTTTCTGAAATGTGTCTCTTCTTGACTAACCGATCCTGCATTGTGTTCACAGGGTGTTCCTGGAGAGGGAGGAGCTGCTGGTGCCACTGGACCCAGAGTAAGTTTAACATTAACGTTAAAAACATCACCGTTTGAATCTTCTAACGGGTAAAGCAAGTGTTAGACAGTTTCTTTTCCTTTTGTGGTTTTCATTGTTTGTCAATATTACTTTATTATACCTGTCCATCATTTTATTTTATTGTTTATTATTGCTTCTTTTTCTTTTCTTGTTCGAAATAAAACAAACATTTTTTAATTCAATTCAATCTTTTTATATACAGTCTATGGTTTTAAATGAGTGATTGTCCAAAATGGCCACTGATTGTCTTTGTGTGTCTCCGTCACCAGGGAGAGCGTGGTTTCCCCGGAGAGAGAGGCGCGGCCGGATCCCAGGGTCTGCAGGGCCCCCGAGGTCTGCCTGGAACCCCCGGAACCGACGGACCCAAGGTGAGGCCAGAATTATAGAAGTCTAAAGTAATAATTTAAGTAGTGTTTTTGTTTTTTCGCCCATGCCTAGACACCATTGTTTTGCTCCGTACCATGTACTATGGTCGAGAGCCGTGAATAAATAAATGAAAATAAAATAAAACCAGGAGTAGAGGCAAGTTTTCAAATTGTGTATGTGTTGAGGTTTACCCCCACCACCATTGGCAAATAATGGTGTTTTCTTATACATTATTTTCACATACTGTATGGTCAGCAGATACACATTCATTTGATCCTAGTAGTATTAAAGGTGCTGTTACGAGGAACTTTTAAATATTTCTAAAACAGTCTCATTTTTCCTCTGATTATCATAAATGATATGTAACAGCAAACGAGACAATCAGTGCATAGTATGCTATTTTTATATAGTTTGTCTTAATGTCTTTATCATGGGGGTACGCTCACCCAGTAACTACAGCTGGCATACTAAAAACACTACCACTTTCATCCAAAGGGGACGCAAGAATGAACACAAACTGAAAGTTCCTCGGAGCACCTTTAATATATAAAATGGGGTTATTTTTAAACTGCATTCCTCCACATTCCTAAAGAACCGGTAGCTCACGTATTTCCAATAAGCTACAGCAGCAGACAGTCACTTTCATCATCAAACATCAATAAATCCAAGCCACTGCAGTTATTTGTAACAGCTGCACTGCCAGGAGAGGCCAGGCTCAAAGGGGCTGCAATTCTCACTCTGGGTTTGTTATCTGGCCAGATATTTAATCCCAGTTCATGGGTTTTCTGAAAGTCATGCAGGAGCGGATAGATAGGGTGAGGATTATAGAGGTGTGTGTGTGTGTGTGTGTGTGTGTGTGTGTGTGTGTGTGTGTGTGTGTGTGTGTGTGTGTGTGTGTGTGTCTGCGTGCGTGTGTGTGTGTTTGTGTGACAGATGAGGACAGGTGAGCAGGCACTTTGTGGAGGGTGAAGCTCGAACGATCCTGAACGACTTGTCGCTAGAAGCAAATTGTACATCTGCGCTCTTCAGTATAAAATATACACTCTGAAAGTATTCAAAGCACCGCATTGGAGGCTGCGTGAGCCCTGCGGCTAAAGTTTAATGACTGGAGATAGGCACACAGGTGGCAGATCTCAAACAGACAGCACTGCGACTGATAAGCCTTGACAACTTTGGAGCCAGAGTGGTGCCCCGATGGAGCCGATCAAAGTCTGCATTTCCCTACGTTCCCCTGGCTTTGATATGTGGAATAGAGATTTGGTCACGATGCACTTCATGGTTATAAACTGAACTCCCATTTCTACTCAATATACAGAGCTGAAGGTCCAGCCAAAAATCAAAAGGAACACTTGGAACTTGAGATATTTTTTTTTGTCTTAACGTTGGTCCACACATTGGTTGTTGCTTGTTTGTTCCTCACTTAAATTAATTCAATTTGATCAGAAAAGTTTGTAACAACCTGTGTCAGGGGTTTTCAACTGATTTGTTTTTGAACATTATTGCAGTGCCTTTATTTTTCTCTGATAACCTTGAACAGATCACGTTTTGACACGGGGTCATTTATTAGTTTAATAAGAATAGCCTCTTTTGCGCTCTGCAACAGCAACACTTTTGCGTTTCCCAGACATGTATAATAAATAATCACAAAGTAATCACATTTAAAATATGACAAACAGGCGAAGGTCTCGTGTAAATATGAACTTTGCTTTTCTTCAACATATACAGCCAGCTTGGCACCTTCACAAACAACCCGGAAGAACCTTTAGTCTGTATGTGTGTGTATGTGGATTCCATTGTTGTTTGTGCATTTTTATTAATTATGAATGATATTAATGTGTTTCTCTTATTCATTCCAGGGAGCTATTGGACCCGCCGGCGGTGCTGGTTCTCAGGGCCCCCCCGGCCTGCAGGGTATGCCCGGAGAGAGAGGATCTTCTGGCATCTCTGGACCTAAAGGAGACAGAGTAAGTCACCATTGCTGAATATTTATTATATTCACTATGTGCTGCTACACCCCTCTGGCAGGTGACTGACTGACTTGTATTTATTCATATTTATCTTAATCCCCACAGGGTGACCTTGGAGAGAAAGGACCTGAAGGCGCCCCTGGCAAAGATGGCGGCAGAGTGAGTGCTTGTCATCTGTTTATTAGACGATAATGGTTTGTTGTGTTGAAGCTGGCAGAAGCTACACTCGTGTATTTGCATCACAAATGTAAAATCCTTCAAGTCCTGGTTGAATGACTTGTTACAAATGAGCAGAATATTTTACACGTGGTTGTCTTGTGATTTGAAATTATTGATCCAACCTCTTCTTATAAATACTCTGATGTGTTTTTTTGCCAGTATGAAACACATAGGGATTTTACAGGAGTCTAATTCATACTAACTTACCCTTACATTTGAATTTCATGTCACTGATACCTATTGCTTTAAAATGCTATTGTATATTACCATGTGTTGCACTGTTAACGACCATTTTGTCTTTTCATTCGTTTGCTGTTTCTCGTCACAGGGTCTCACTGGTCCCATCGGTCCTCCTGGTCCTGGTGGTCCCAACGGCGAGAAGGTGTGTGTGAAAATAATTTTCATATTTTTTAATAAATATAATGTAGTGTTTCATTTGAAAGGCTGGCTGCTGTCTTGAATTTGTATGATTTCTGTATTTATATTATTCATCATTCAAATAATATTGGAGCATATCTAACTTTGTTTGACCGCACATTGTTCTGAACCTTATAGTTCAGTGTGTGTGTGTGTGTGTGTGTGTGTGTTGCTTATGATAATGTGTTTGTTTATAGGGTGAATCTGGTCCTTCTGGTCCTTCTGGTGCTCCCGGAACCCGCGGTGCTCCTGTAAGTGTTGCAGCATAAATTCATTACAACATTTTTGTTTTGTTTTTTTACAATAAAATACTTAAATGTTTGCTCTTGAATTTTGAGTTTGACAGACTGAACAAACCACTGATGTCTTGTTTTTCCCTTCCTCTTGTAGGGTGACAGGGGAGAGGGAGGACCTCCTGGCCCAGCTGGATTTGCTGGACCCCCTGTAAGTAAAAATACAAAACTGAAAAGCTCTTATGTCTTTGCTGAGTAAAGTAAGGGACATACAGTAACACCAGGACTAAATGTCAGCACATACAGTATGTGGCTATGGGGTCATGGTGTAGAAAGGTTAAGAAAGTTACAGCAATAAATACTTAAAACAACTTAAAGGATGATACTGTAAAACTAAGTGTTTATAATAGCTTAAAAGTGCACTACAGAGACAACATATAAGTGGAAATGTTATAAGGTAGGCTACAAGAAACCCCCTTCCTCTGAAACTGTAAAGTGCACTTTGAAGTGGTAATTCTTCAAATAATCTAAAGAGTATAAACCATCCACGACCTCATCTTTTGAAGGACAGAAAATAGCATGATAAAAATATGGCTCAATGAGACTTTAAAAAGAAATGAAGTCTAACGTTGGAAAAAACTTACTGAAACGAAAGAAAACTAGTAACAAAATGGTATTTTAGTTATATTTAATTGTGGGATTACAGATAACCCTTGACACCTCGATAATAATGAAATCAATGCAATCACAAATGTGATTATGTTATTCTCTGGTGAAGAAAAGGAATAAACTACAAATTACCTGTTACCTGAATAATCAAACTCTTCCTTCCACTATCGGAAAGTGTCATGAGCTGAGAGATGGCAGATCTCAACGTCTTTTTTCAAACCACCTCTCTGTCAACATTACGATATCTAATCAAAAATCTTATCGTCTATTGTGTGATTATTGTGATTCGTCATTGTCATCATTCTGACATATCTCTTGTGTCATCAATGTATTACTCTGTTGTGGGAAATGAAAGTGTAGACGGTCCGATGTCATCCATTAACCTCCTCCCACAGACTCCAGGCACTCGTCTAATAAATGATTTTAATAAGCTGCATTGTTCCAACGGGATTTTCATCAATATTTGTGTGGCAACGCAATTTATCACACGCCTTCTTTTCGTTCAAGGTTGCACAATGATTAATTATTGAATTCATGTTAGGATGACTAACACTACAAGGTGTCTTAATCATTTCTGGTTCACAGTTCACAGACTGTAGCATGATGACAGCTTATCAACACTCAGACTGCAAATAGACATGGGTGCTAAATAAAACATTAGCAGCTCCTATTTATTATTCAGATTTGCACCTTTTAACATCTGTTGAAGCATCGCACATTCTCCAGCAAAGTTTTGTGTGAAAGGAAATCTCCTACTGCAGTATGCTTATTATATTCTAAGGAGTTCTTGCTGCTATTTGGCACATCCAAGTAACTTTTACTGAACACCAGCCACTATAACGAAAAGTGATCAGTACTAGACCAGGTATGGCCTTATCAACAAAAACCTGAGTGTTTTATGTTAAGCTTGAGTGTGGGAGTTGTGAATTTGACTTCTGATTTATAACTACAAAATATGTATTCCTTCTTTCAAAAGTTACACAGTGTGGCTTTAAATGTTGCATATTTGTTTATATCTGAGAGTTTAGATGAGTGAAGTTTCCAATTTTCCTGTTGGTATAGTTTGTTTATTAAGTTATGGACTATAACTTAGAAAATGTTTAATTCTCTGACTCACCAAAAGTTACACAGTGCGCCTTTAACATCTGGCATACAGTATTTCATTTAATCAACTCCTTGTGTATCGTTTCCTGTAGGGATCTGACGGTCAGCCTGGAACCAAGGGAGAGATGGGAGAGTCTGGACAGAAGGGTGACGCTGGTGCCCCCGGACCCCAGGGACCCTCTGGAGCCCCAGGACCTGCGGTGAGTGTCTTCTTTGAGCTTTTTTTAACATACTGTAAATTTATGAACCAAACTGTAATTTTTCTGGCTTTCCTTAAGGCAAGGCAAGTTTATTTATATAGCACAATTCAGACACAAGACCATTCTAAGTGCATCATGATTAGATATTAGAAATTTGCAATTAAGAGATAGCAAAAACAAAGAAAATACATACAAGATTAGACAAAGATTTAGACATCGATGTAGAATGGCTGCAATGAAAATGACTTGACTGACAATATAGTTATATTCTATATAGCCATAACACATTATATTGTAAGAAACATGTTGTCAATACACAAATCGTCAGAAAATTTCTTGTTTTTTCCTCTATCTGAGTTAACTTGTAGTCAGAATAAAAAAGACAGTCATTAAAGTCCAATGTGTTTCTCTCTTCCAGGGTCCTACTGGTGTGTTTGGACCTAAAGGTGCTCGTGGCGCTCAGGGACCTCCTGTAAGTAACCTTTAAAAATATACATTTATCTTTAACTCTATCTCACTAGTTTTTTTCTTTTGTTGTTTTTTAAGATTATTGCCGTCTTAATGTATCTAAATCTAATAATAATATTATTAATAATAATAATAAAATAAAATAATGCATTTACATGAGTACATTCACATAAACATACTGTATATTATTATATTATTTGTAATTATTATTTATTTAATTTTTTCTTCTTTTTTTAAATATTATTTTATATGTATGTAACTTAATATTCTCCTTAATTTTTATTTATCTTGTTTAATCTTTTTTTTCTATTTTCTTTTAATTGTTTGCACAAAAAAATGCTGTAAATGCTAACAATAACAGTAAGATGATAACCATTTTTTGCTGCTACAATAAAGTATTAAAAAAACAATAGATATTAATTAACTTAATCTTTGTCTCTCAGGGTGCCACTGGTTTCCCCGGAGCAGCTGGACGAGTCGGGCCTCCCGGTGCCAATGTAAGTTCATAACTACGACCAAACTGCCTTAAACCGGTTAGCCAAGGTCATTACCATACAATATACACATAGATATAGGACACTGATAGGCCTATAATTGTCCATTGTCACTATATATACCATACTATGCTACACGATGCTGTCACAACGCATTATGTAATCATCTGTCAAACTGTAAAACATTTTCACTATTTTTCATAATAGACTTACAATAAACTTTTTTCATGGAAAAAAATATCAAACAACTATATGATGCATTATGTATTCATTTATCACCAAATGCAGAGAAATTATTATATATTACATTTTGACGTTTTATTACATAAATGCCTTGTTATTAAATTTTTTGTAACATGCCATTCTACACACTATACTAAACTATACTAGATTCATTATTTAGTCACTGAATAAGAAATTGAAAAAGGAGAAAACCGATTCAAGCACCATGTGAAGCAGTAGGGATCATTCATTTTTTTTCTGAATGCCACCTGACTTTTTCATTTGGATGTGTGAAGCATTTACTATTTCTGCACCTCTGCACCACTTAACAGTATATGACTGACACTGTGAGAGAACTGCTGTAGCTTGTCTGGAATATATTTTTAATTAACAGAAGTGTAACATACTGTGAAAAACTAATGAGATCCTGTTATACTGCTCACATGACATATGCGTAATTAAAAGTAATTTGATGATGCATAGACCACTGCTTATTTACATTATTAACACTATAATAACACCAACTCTGTGGCCAGGAGGTGTGAATACAGTATATACGTATGGGTGCTGTATCAAGCACTGGTCAATTCTGAGATTTTAGTCTATTTTGCTTCCAGATTTATTATGCATTTTGTTCTTTAAATTAAAAACAAATATGCATTTTGTACTTTAAATACAGAAAATAATAAAAAAAAACAATGTAAGACCTGTACATAGCATTTTTTGATTTATAAAATGAAAAAAGGCTGTATCCAAAATCTGTCCTCTTAATATTTTGGAAACTAATTTCTTTATCCAACATCTAGATTTTTTTGGTTTCTAAAGAGATGCAAATTAATGTATCTAAACCTTGTTATTCTCCTCCTGTGTTGTAGGGTAACCCTGGCCCCGCTGGCCCTGCTGGATCTCCTGGTAAAGATGGACCTAAGGGTGTGAGGGGCGACGGTGGCCCCCCTGGCAGACAGGGAGACGCTGGGCTCAGGGGCCCTTCAGGGACCCCTGGAGAGAAGGGAGACGCCGGAGAGGATGGTCCCCCTGTGAGTTTATCATACTTTATTACACCACACTGATAAAAGCTGTGTTCTGATTGGTCATGCCTGGCATTCTACGACCAATTATTTCTCGATTATGCCCTATGCTGTTAAGGATAATTGCCTGTTGCTATGGACCTACAGACATTTGTTTTGATCTATCACTTCTTTGCATATAAATCTGCTGACAGTTAGGCCCACTACTCCATCAACAGTGACTTAACTACTTACTTAATCATATGTATCCCTCCACATTATACACTTAAGACACTTCTGGGCTATATATTGGGGGCGGGACTCGATAAGCCTTAGGCTTCTTCCGTCACCCTTCGGACAACACTAATTAAGATTTATGATGTGAAAGAGATAATTGTGTATTGTGTGAAATTGTCCGAAAGAAATAAATAAATATTAACATAAATCTCAGTCCAGTCCCTCTAGCATCCGTTCAGCCACTCTCTCTATCTCAGCAGACTGGACTGAAAACTTGAACACTGTCAGGGTCAACACAGGTTATGGAGAGACGAAAAATGATAATTGTTTTTACTCTCCACATTTCTGTCCATTTTGTAGGTATAGCTCTGTCAGGCCAATGTCACAGATAATTATAATGGTTACAGCAGCCGAGCACACTCTACGTTAATACACACAGCTCTAAATCTCCATCACTGGCTGTAATAGCTGACTGAGACATATAGTATGATGGCACAATGTAGCAAACGTCTCAGTGACAGACTGCTGAAAGGACCCCAAGCTTATACCTTGTTTACACACACACACACACACACTTAGACACACACAAACACACACTAAAACACACAAAAAACACACACACACATGCCATGAACACATGACATGAGTCCTTTCAAGATAATTACATATCGCAGATGATCGCATACTCAATAACAAAGACAGCAGCTTTGAAAGTACAAAGACAGAAGTATTTATATCAGGGCTAGACAACGAAAATAAGAGGACTTAAAGGAGCTCCAAGGAACTTTCAGTTTGTGTTCAGTATTGCACCCCCTTTGGACACAAGCGGTAGTGTTTTTTACTACGCCAGCTGTAGCTCCCAGGTGAGCATACCCATGACAAAGGCGTTAAGAAAAACTATATATAAATAGCATTATTTGCACTGATGTTCTCGTTTGCTGTAACATGTCATTTATCATCATCAGAGGAAAAATGAGACTGTTTCAGAAATATTCAAAAGTTCCTCAAAGCAACTTTTAACAAAAAAATTCTCAACCATCATAATAACAGAGAAATGAACTGTTGATCACTTTTAGTCACTAGCTTCTTGTCTTTTGAAGGCCATCGTAGCTTCTGTCAAAAAAATCCAAAATAAAAACACAAAGCACATCCATAATTGAATGTTACCTAATTGAATATGACCGTTTTTCCATTGTCTTCTGTGTCCCCTCCCAGGGTCCCCTTGGCCCCTCAGGTCCCTCTGGTCTGGCCGGTCAGCGTGGTATCGTTGGTCTGCCTGGACAGCGCGGAGAGAGAGGCTTCCCTGGTCTGCCTGGACCTTCTGTAAGTAACACACTGTTCACCCAAGTTCTTAATTGTGAGCTTTTGCGGCTATTATGGTTAATTGAGTGTCTATTTGGTTAGAGCGCCTGCCTATAGAGGCTCAGTCCTCAGAAGCAGCAGACCACAGGTTCAAATCTGGCCCGTTCTCTGCATGTCATTTACCTTTAAAAATGCCTTAAAAAATATAAATAAATAAGGTAACACAGTAAAAACATTCTTGAAGGGAGTCATTCTAAACCATGTATGTCCACTTCACAACATCAGGAAGTGTTTCTCTGTACCTCTGTTACTGCTGCTAGTAGCCCACTATCTGTTAAATCTCAAATAACGAAATTGGCTTCCTGACTAAAAACATATTCATGGTTGCAAAGCAGTGAGAGCACAGTGTGTATTGGTTTTGACACTCTGGACAAGAGAAAGTAGACGAGCCACAGACCAGCTCTGGACTGTCATCCTGCTGAGGCCTAATTGAATCACAGTCAAGTCTCATCTCACATGAGGAAGGACGTTTCTACCGGTGAACAGATTTCAATCCGATGTGCAGTCAGGCAAGCTCCCCTGCTTACAGTCACACCATTTGATATGTGACATGATCCATATCCCCTACGTAATAACAGAATTTTAAAACATCACGTCCTTCTATTCTAACCATTAATTATTCATCACTACGCATGAAAGGAGATGCCAAGGCAGGAGCGGCAGAGAAGCCAAACTCACCCGGGGAATATTTCAAGCGGAGAATACACATATCATTTCAGATGTGACTTTTGAATTGCAGGGGAGTGTGTGCCATACATTTATGTGACCCTCCGTTTCTGAAGGCAGAAGGTGCCCAGAGTTTAAAACAATTATGCCAGTATTTCTGGGTTGAGACTGGTATTTTAAGATATTCAATTGAAATAATGTTGATGTTTGGACATGTCCATGTTTTGAAAATGTTTTCAAAACTAGTGTCCCACAAGCAGTTTCTAAATTAATTTGGGGAGATTAATAGGGCCAAGCGGTTGCTCAATCGTGCAGTTTTTTCTATCCACGACACCTTCTTTTGATAGCTGTTAACAAGGTGTTTGCCATCTGGGGAGGCAGTGGTCGCATCTAAACGCATGTTGATTAATCTTGTACCTGCAGAATCTGACTGTTCAACTCCGATATTCCAGTGGTTGTTTTCAAATCTTAATTTTTTTTTTTTTTACAAATTAGCTTTTAAGATTGACACGAGTCTCATTGTTGTCATTGTAGTGTCAGTTGCCACTTACATTCAATAACAGAAGTGAGATTGAACGTACTAGTGGATAATTAGGATGAGTTGTATCTCATGCTTATTTATATTGGCCTATAATTTAACACATTTAGTTAAAGTGTACTAATGAGTCCTCTATCTCTCTCTCCTCTCAGGGTGAGCCCGGTAAGCAGGGAGGTTCTGGTGGCCCCGGAGACCGCGGACCCCCCGGACCTGTCGGACCACCTGGACTCACCGGACCTGCAGGAGAGCCTGGAAGAGAGGTGCGTGTGTGTGTGTGTGTGTGTTTGTGTGTGTGTGTGCGTGGGTGTGTGTGTGTGTGTGTGTCTTTGTGTGTCTTTGTGTGTGTGTCTTTGTGTGCTTGTATTACTATTGTTGTGGGAACATTTTTCTGTTTACACAGTCATATTGTGGGGACGTACCTTCCTTTTGGGGACAACATGGAAGTCCCCATAACGTAATAATGACATTTTAGGGTAAAGACTTGCTTTAAGGTAAGTTTAGACTTAGATTAAGGTTAAGGTTAGGGTAAGGGTTAGGCAAGTAGTGGTTATGGTTAGTGCAAGTCTCCAGGAAATGAATGTCTGTCATGTCTTCGGAAGTGATGAAAACACAACTTTTGTGTGTGTGCGGTTGTGTATTTGGATTCACAAATGCCACATTTTATTTACTGTGGTAAAGTAACTGTTTGTTTCCTGTGTGACTAAGACAGAAGACATTTTGGTAAGGAGGCCAAGTCGATTAAAATGCAGTGCTATTTGCGTCACGTATACATTTGCATTGAGTATGTTCCCTATTATATGAATGTGTTTTGTTGGTGGAGGTTCCGTATGCAGCTGCTCAGTATTCAATAGGCCATCTGGCTCGGTGGAGGTGCAAGCCATTTACACTCAATATATTGTTGTTGTGTCATGTGACAGGGCAACGCCGGATCTGATGGACCTCCTGGTAGAGACGGAGCTACTGGAAACAAGGTGAGGATGCTGCTGGAACTTCAAATAGCCAAACTTCTCATTTCCCCCAAACGTTATTAACAGATAAGCACTGATCCACTATTATTCAGTTCCGATTCCGATATCAGGGTTTTGGATATCAGTTGATACCGATATTGTCCGATATCAAAATTGTTATACATTTTTTGTTATTGTTGTGATATTATGTGTACGGTTATGAAGGATTAAGCCAGTAGAAATACTTAAAGAACTTTTTATATACTTAATTATTTTTAACGTGCTGAATCACATAGCTATGGTCTTAAAATTTAATTTTTTGACATTAAAATATCCAATGAGTGGATTGCAGCCATATCGGACTCTCTAGTTATAAATATTTGTTACAAACTTAAAGTATACCTTAGTGCTCCTACTGTATAGTATGTGTCTATTCTTTTAAACATGGCTGACTCTTCTGTATCGTTCTGCAGGGTGAACGTGGAAACACCGGAGCCATCGGTGCTGCCGGCGCTCCTGGCGCTCCCGGTGCCGGCGGTCCAGTCGGTCCCACCGGCAAACAGGGAGACAGAGGAGAGTCTGTGAGTACTGACAAATAGATTGTTCTTTATTTTAGAATGATTTATTTAAAAGGAACAGCGTACATTAATAAACATGAGCACCAGAGTTCAACATGTAAAATGTGTGACAGATTTAGCCATGCAGGCTCATTTCCATCTGTAGTCCCTGGCAGGTTGATAGCTTAAAAGAAAACATTAAAACAACTACAGCAATATATACAGCCACATAAGCACACAAAAAAAATCACACAAGCACAGACAAGTAAAATGACACAACCACAATTGTTTAGCTTTATTTATACCGGTATAGGTACAGGTACAAATACGGGGCCACATAAAAAATAATTAATATGAAGGTAAATGGGAAAGTTCATGAGATCTGTCTCTACTGTGACATCACCATCTTCTTCTTCTTTCTCAGGGCGCACAGGGACCATCTGGACCTCCCGGACCTGCTGGAGCCAGAGGAATGCCTGTATGTTTCTTTTGTTTGTTTAGTTTTTTTAACCTTTATTTATACATGCATCCTCTTCAGTTCTTTATTTATTACACCATGATGGCAAACACATATTAGTGAACGTTTTCCATAATATAATGAGATTGTGTTTAACTTGTTCTCAGGGACCCCAAGGCCCCCGTGGAGACAAGGGTGAGGGCGGAGAGGGCGGCGAGCGAGGACAGAAGGGACACCGTGGCTTCACCGGTCTGCAGGGTCTGCCTGGACCTCCGGTAAGAACACACATTAGGGCTGGTGACAAAAATTGATTCATGTAAAAATTGCGATTCCTATCTCCTGCGATTTTAAATCGATTCATAGTTTGCCAAAATCGTTTTAAATTTTTTTTTTTTTAAATATGTATTTTTCTGCCTCCGTCTTAAAGTCTTACATTTAACTTGAACATGAACCCTGAAATGTATTAATGTGATCATTATGTGTTTAGGGTCAATCTGGAGACCAGGGTGCTACTGGACCTGCTGGACCTTCTGGACAAAGAGTGAGTAACCAAACTACCATAACTACAAACTACCATAACTACCAACTAACATACTAACAGACTAAGGAAAAACATTTCTTCACATTAAGCAGTGGAGATAGTCAGAGCATTTTCCTCATACAGTCTCTATGGTTTTCCTCTGTCTGTGTCTATAGGGACCCCCTGGACCTATGGGCCCGGCTGGAAAGGACGGTTCCAACGGTCTGCCAGGACCCATCGGACCCCCCGGACCTCGTGGTCGCAGTGGAGATTCCGGTCCCGCTGTGAGTAGAAGTACCCACCGGAACTTTATCCACATGTTGCATTGATCTCCCCCTGGAAATAATAAGGCTTGAAGGCTAAAGAGGCTAGCATGATCCTTTCACATGCAAATGTGACTGGAATAATGAAAGTTAAGACAGTTAGGTTACAACACTATGTATAACATTTAACACATGTGTTACATAATACTGACTTGTGTATTCAGGAATTCAACTTTCTGAACCAAAAAAGATTTTGAGTCGATGAAATAGCAAGAGCCTAGCTGACTGTGCAAACAAATACTTCAAAAAGACATCTTAAAAACTTCACCACAGTTCAGCCAATCAAGAAACACTTTCATTGTCCCTATGGCACAGCTGCCACCAAATAATTTAATATTGTGTTAGACAGATGAGTAAGTCTATAAACTGTGGATATCAAACAACACAAGCGGAATGTTGACTAGACTCATGCAGCCCTCCCATCTTTTTCTCTCAGGGTCCCCCCGGAAACAATGGCCCCCCCGGTCCTCCCGGTCCCCCCGGCCCTGGCATTGACATGTCTGCCTTCGCCGGTCTGGGTCAGACAGAAAAGTCCCATGATCCTTTACGCTACATGAGAGCCGACCAGGCCTCCGGAAATCTGCGCCAGCACGACGCGGAGGTCGATGCCACGCTCAAGAACCTCAACAACCAGATCGAGAACATCCGCAGTCCAGAGGGATCCAAGAAGAACCCAGCTCGCACCTGCAGAGACCTCAAGCTCTGCCATCCAGACTGGAAGAGCGGTGAGTGACAGGGAGTGAGGAACGGTTTGAGTTAGGGTGGGAGGATGAGGTAGACAGAAGTCAGGTGACGTTTTATTTTTGGTAGCTCAATCCGGGGTCAATAGGGTTTGTGTAGTGTTTGGTTGTGGTTAGTTCAGAGTCTTTTGGAGAGTCTGTCTGAGATTTTTTCGAAATACAAAATATTTCAGAAAAGATCTCTGCACACCTAAGTGGATGACAGGTCCATAAAGGAAGGTGCAGTAAAACTATAAGAGAAAACGCCTGCACACTGCCTTGTTTTTTCGCTGATTTAAATTGATTTCATAGGTCAAGCAGTTTTCATCAGGCATACAAAGAAATACACAATATGCCATGACATTTTGAAATGTACTGGTAGACAAAGATGGAGTATAATAGGAAAGAAAGGGCCTCATTCCTGTTATGTTTTTGTCACACTGCAGGAGAGTACTGGATTGATCCTAACCAGGGCTGCACCATCGATGCCATCAAGGTCCACTGCAACATGGAGACCGGAGAGTCCTGTGTGATGCCCAAGCCTGCAGGCATCCCGCGCAAGAACTGGTGGTCCAGCAAGAGCAAGGACCGCAAGCACGTCTGGTTCGGAGAGACAATGAATGGAGGATTCCACGTGAGTAGCGCCATGTTTAAAAAAAAAATCTTTCTGAATAATATAAACAGCTGAAAATTACTTGAAAAGAAAAAAAGATTTTGCCTGCAGTGTCTCACCTTCAAAAATAAGCATTACTAATTAGTTTACATTTAACTTAAAGGTGCTTTAAGAAACTTTCCGTTTGTGTTCATTCTTGCACCACCTTTGGACAAAAGCGGTAGTGTTTTTACTACACCATCTGTAGTTCCTGGGTGAGCGTTCCTCGGACAAAGGCATTAAGAAAAACTATATCAAAATAGCATACTTTGCACTGATGGTCTTGTTTGCTGTAACATGTTATTTATGATCATCAGAGGAAAAATTAGACTATTTGAGAAATATTCAAAAGTTCCTCGTAGCACCTTTAAACAAAACAATTCTCAACCATCATAATGTTAATAAATGAACTGTTCATCTCCCTCCCTTACCCAATGCAGTTCAGCTATGGTGATGATAGCCTGGCAGCCAACACCGCGGCCATCCAGATGACCTTCCTGAGGCTGCTGTCCACCGAGGCGGCCCAGAGCCTCACCTACCACTGTAAGAACAGCGTGGCCTACATGGATGCCTCGGCCGGCAACCTGAAGAAGGCCGTGCTGCTGCAGGGCTCCAACGACGTGGAGATCAGAGCCGAGGGCAACAGCCGCTTCACCTACAGCGTCATGGAGGACGGCTGCACGGTGAGACTGGACCCATTGTAGTAGTCTCTTTATCAGCTTGTTGTGTATTTGATGTATTGGCATTGTATAGTGTTGTGTATGTATCGTTGTTTTTGCTTTGGAATTGTTTGACTCGACATCATTGCAAATGACGGTCACCCCCCTCAATTGACCTCTCGAGTATAAATTAAGGTTAAATGAAAATGAAATGGAAAGTTATACACGCGGCGAAAACTGTACAAGCAATGATTTATGTAGATATACATGAACTGAAGCGTACGTCAGAATGTAATACAATGAAACACAAAAGGATATAAAAGGTCACGTTTTATGCATCCCAGTTATGACTAGAGACTCCCAAAGTAGGAGAAAAAAGCAACCTTAATTTTTTTTAACCACCTCCACCTTTCGGAAAACTCAGTCGGATGTATTCCCCTTATGATGTCATAAATAAGAAATCAGAGCATACTGGGCTTTTTCAAAGGTGGGGCTAAAAGAGACTGGCGCTAATACAGAGTGTTTCAGTCAGAGGCTGAAAGGAGGATATTCAGTAATGGCACTGTGAGAGACATGAAGGTTTTTTTGGACAGTCCAACCATTGACCCTGAAAATTTGCATAATAAGTCACCTTTAAAATTAGTTTAGCTTCACTTTCATGACAGATGTAAAGCGCTGTCTCTCCTACTCTCTGGCATTCACCCAAATCACCCCACCAATCTGTCATTTATGGAGAAAGTAATTTAACAGCCGTTGTGTTTTTTCCCTCCACACAGAAACACACGGGACAATGGGGCAAGACAGTGATCGAGTACAGATCGCAGAAGACCTCTCGCCTGCCCATCGTAGACATTGCCCCCATGGATATCGGCGGAGCAGACCAGGAGTTCGGAGTTGACGTCGGGCCAGTCTGCTTCTTGTAAAGAACGAGGGATAGAAGAAAAAAACAAAGAAGTGGAAAAATTTGGAAAAAACATAGATGAAAGAACAAAGCACACTTCAGAGAAATGAAGAGAGAAAGAGAGAAAAAGAAAAAAAAATCAAGACACTTTTTTTAAAATGGGACTTTTTTTCTAAGTAAAAAAAAAAGTGCTTTTTCCGAGTCGAACTCCATAGGATATCTGCACTGATTGGCACTAGCAACAACTGTCATCTGTGAATCATCCAGTCAACCCCCACCCCTCCCAACCCCATGGACACCCGGCATTGCCCCCAAAAAGCCCCCACTTCACCCTGGGTTGAACAGCGACCCCGCCACCCCCTGCCTATCCAACCGCCATGAATAAGAAGGAGGACGTATGAGGAGAGTACGGGAACATACCAGGGAACTAGAGAGAGAAAAAATGTGTTGGTGTTATTTATTTATTGTTCAGGTTTGGGTCCCGGGTGTGGTAGGACTGAGTTTGTTGCTAAGTAATAAAAAGCCCACTTACACATATTTAAAAAAAAGTAAGGAAAAAAAAACCTTATCCACCAACTTCCTCTCTTACTTCCTCCTCATTCTATGACCTCCCCTCCCCATCGACCCTGTAGCATATCCACTAAAGCTTAATACATTACATATCTCTTTGAAACCAAAAAATTCTATCTACATAGAAAGTGCAGGTGTTCCTATTTCTACCACCACAGTGTGTATCGAAAAGTTACTGTGTATTATAATAAAAATCAATGGTGCTATTGTTGTCAGACAGTCTGTATTTTTTAAACGGCAACATACTCGTATGTAGTGAACCTGTTGATATGTATATATATGTGTGTATGTGTGTATACATATATATATATATATATATGTATATATATATATATACAGTTTCTCAGAGAGTGCGTCACGCCCTGGGATTTGGGATTTCAGGGTGATAAATGTCTTGCCACCGCCCCCTCCCCCCTTGCTTCAAGCCCCGTGTGTAAGCGGAATGTGCCTGTGATGCGTATTTACAATCGAGGCAACACCAATTTGGATTTAAAATTCAATTTAATGTTTGTTTTGATATTTTAAAGCTACCTCACACACGAAAAAAAACTTCAAACTAAAAAAATACAAAACCTAGTATTTTAGGTGAATATCAATATGATCAATAGCTTGGTCATGAAAGCCCCAGTCTGCTGCCCCAGACCCCATCGCAGCCCTCCCTACTTCCTGCCCTCACACAGCGCGTGCCCTCTGCCTAGGCGCACACACACACACTCTCTTTCACACACACACTCACACAGTTGAAGAGAATTCCAGTGGTGTGTTTGACTTTGTCGCTCCAGTTCTACAAGCCAGCGCAGAGGGTTCGTTGAGTGTGAGGTTGTGTATATTTCTTATTATTAATAATAGTATTATTATTAATAATAATAGCATTATTATATTATTATTATGATCATGACTTGTTTTTGTTACGTTTTAATTAATGTAAATTGGAAATAAAAGACAAAACCAAGTAACAGGCTGAAGGTGCTTTTTATTCATATGCCCTGTTGTGTTCTCCCCCCGTGTTGAAATATATGTTGTTTTTTCCTTAAAAAACTGAAAATTTCAAACTTGTCATTTTCACCATGCCCTGCTTCCACCACGTGTGTTTTGTGGTGATATATTTCCAGGGGGAGAAATGCTTCAGGTGGTTTCAGGAGAAGGCAGTGGAGAGATGGACGTATGAGGGGAGGGCCCATTTTGAATTTTGTCGATGGTGATTTTCATGGAGAAAAAAAACAAAATTCAGAAAAAGTTGGAAGGAGGTGGTGATAGTTCAAATCATGTATTTTAAAATAAATGTATGTAAAATATATTTTTCAATCATTTCATTTTAGTTTTAACGCACGGTACAGTAGAAATAGGAAACCCTGCCAACCGTGATCAGCTCATTCTGTGAATTGATAATGTCTTCCTGTATCTTCTATGACTTCTCTTCATCTTCTTTAACCCTTTCCAACCTACAGTAGCAATAAAAGGTAGAAGCATTTCTATGAACCAAGTAGAGCAGTGCTTCCTTTATTTTATTTTTACATATTTGTTGTTTTATTTTAATTAAAAAGTGTTACGAGGAACTTTTCAATATTTCTGAAACAGTCTCATTTTTCCTCTGATGATCATAAATAACATGTAACAGTAAACGAGACCATCAGTGCAAAGAATGATATTTGTATTCGTAATGCCTTTTTCATGGGTACATTCACCCAGGTAGCAAAAACACTCCCGCTTTTGTCCAAAGGAGGTGCAAGAATTAACAATAAACTGAAAGTTCCTTATAGCACCTTTAAATCAAGATAGACCATTCATTATTTGAAATAATGGTTTCTGATATTTGACTTAATCCTCAATAAATCTCTGATCAGGAGAGAAAATTCACTGGGACAGAAATACATCACCAATAAAAATAACTGCAAAAATGGAGGGCACGCTTGGTTCTTCAGCATCACTCTATACCCTGACGAGCCAAAGGAGTTGTATTAAACGGTAGAGATGCATTAGGAAAAGGGAACTCATTGACAAGTCAACATTGAGATGTATGATTTGTTGACAGACAGTAAACAGTGTGTAAAGAGTATGTCAAGTTACACCGACAGCATGTCACAACTTTTATCAACATGCAGTTTTCTTTTGAAAGTCACAGAACAATAACCAACTTCTCTCTCATATCTTTTTAGACATCAACCAAGACCAGAGGGTTTTACATGGACCGGTTACCATAGCAATATACAATATCGTTCAACTCAAAGTGGAACTGATTTCTAGTTTTAATTCACAGAAAGTCTTCATCTTGGAACAACATAAACATCTCTCTCTCTCTCTCTCTCTCTCTCTCTCTCTCTATTTGTTGAACTACAAAACACACACAACACACACCACATTTAGCACATGACAGTACGCAGAGAGTTGTCCTATTCTAACTGTGCCTCTGCTCTTTCCACTTTTTCCAAAAAATAATTGTTGATAAATGGGATACAGTAATGTTTAGTTACCTTTACAAATACTTTAGTTAAAGGGGTTGTTGCTGCACAAGTGCATTTAGATCCGTCACAGATTTAAAGATAAATCTACAGCCATGTGACTGTACCATAGATTAGTATATATCAAAGAGGGCTTTACCTTTTATAATAGGTCAAATGGGCTTTACTAAGGCAGAGGGTTGCAAAATTTCGGAAATTTTCAAAACATAATGTTTATATGTTTAGATTTATGTCTGGATATGAAAAAAAAAATCATTTAAATGACCGCCAATTAGTTAAATCATATAATTCCCCGAGCTAAAGTTCCCGTGGAAAGTTTCCGGAAATTTACCGGAATCTTTACACCCCTTTGCAACCCTACTCAGGCACAGTGGTGCATGGAGCTAAACGTTAATGTTGATGACAATGCTAACTTGCTGATGTTTAGCAGGTATTACATTAACCATCCTAGTATAGCATCTTAGCATGCTAAGATTTGCTCATTGGGAATGTTGTCATTAGTTTTATAGGTTTTCGAATCTTAAACAAAAGTATTTGATGGCCATTCTAGAGGCCATATTAAGGGATCACTAAAGTTGCTACAATTCAACCAAAAGCAGAACATTAATGTCTGCACCAATTTACATAATCAGTATTTTTTTGACTGACGGATTGACACACTTGACATTGCTGACTAACCGAATTGAGAGAGGCGTTTTACAGTTTCTATAAGTAACAGTTAAGAATGACAAACAGTCATAAGCTACAGTACATTAATGACATGCTTTCCTTTGAGAGACTAATGCTCCACACAGCTACTGCCACAGGTCAATATGATTACAATGAAGTGACGTTTAAAAAAATGGCTCATAATCCGGTTTTGTTGCATCCATGTAGGATTCTGACTTAGATGTAACATGTTCTGAATGCCACTCATCAAAAAAAATATGTAAATTTATTATCAAAGTGTTTTTTTTTCTTATTCTCAGAGAGGTTTTCAAAAATTATATCTATCACGATACAAGCCTGTGTGGAAAACGGGAGACAGAAACCATTTGTACACAAATCAGCGCAGAGAGAGGACCTGAAAAGCAGGACTCTAGAGATTAATTATAGCTAAACTCAACTAGCTCTACTTGGGATAAATGGCCATGCTAATCACATTTATAACATGGATGAGGTTTCTATTTCTGGCTAACATTATTCTCCACCAATCAGTGACGGGCGTGGAAACACTAAGCTGATTGCTGCAGCTCCGAGACAAAATACTGCACCTCCACTTTCTAATGACTTCCTGAGAGTAAATTTAGATCGACAGTTCTCTATAACTGGCACCAAACCACCTAACTGGCTATAATTGATGTATACTGGCAAAGGCTCATACAGAACAGCATCAAAATCAGTGTGTAATCAAAGTAAAAGTGGCTGTCACAACACTAAAGAAAGACCACATACAGTACACTACACACACACATACATACATACACACACACACACACATACATACACGCACAAATCAAAGAAGCAATTACGTAAGATGACATATTCTGAGCTTGCACACGCCATGTTTTCACCCGATGGACACAATCCAGCTGTGAGGGCCTTTCAAGGGTTCAATTATGGTCAGTTGGTCAAAGACCTTCTAATTAGGGCCCTAATGAAAGATAAAAGACCACAGCATGGGTCATGGGACACGGTGGTGGTAGAAGAACATAAAGGGAAACAGAGGGACAACAGAGGGAGATACAGGACATTTAGAAACCTCAAATAATTGTTCTCCTTTTCTTGTTTCTTCCTTTCATCTTTTGCTACTTACTGTTTCAGTTTTCTTGACTCTTTTCTCTCATTGCAAAGGGGGGGGGGGAGAATGAGTAAACCAAAGACTCACTCCTCATTTTTCATTACATTAAGAGAACCGCATGAGGTGAAGTCAAACACGGTGGGCGGTAATAGTAACAAAACTATCAGCATCTCCCACAGTCGGCTTATACAGTCACTGCAGCTTTTTGAAGTTTATCAGTCGCATTCCATAAATGGGATTGTCTTATAATTCCATTTATATTAACAGCCAGGAATGCCAGCCGGAGTTCAGAAACCGGTGCTTAGCGTGTCTGTCTCGGTGAGGGTCTTGCGTGGGCTGGGCAGACTCTTCAGGTACTCCAGATGCCTGCGGGTCTCTGCTTGGTTCTGCCTCACGTAGTAAACCACGTACACGATCACCATGAAGAACCACACGAACATGGTCACCAGCATGGCTACGTCGGTGGTCTTCCTCTGCAGGCTGCAGAAATTCACCCCGGAATCCAACAGTTTGACCAGGGGCTGCCCGGCGTGCTCTCCCTGCGCCCCCGGGTCCTCCCACCGGCTGCCCTCCCCCAGCCCGCGCACCGAGCTCTCACACACGATCCCGTTCACGCTCTCGGGCTCCAGGTTGAGCGTCTCCATGAGCTCCTGGAGGGTACAGTCGCAGTGCCAGGGGTTGTGGAAGAGACGTGTCTTGGCGCGCGTGGAGCCGAACTCCTCGCGGTTGGCCTGCCTCAGCTGGTTGTGCGACAGGTCCAGCAGACGCAGCTCGGGCCCCAGGTGGCGCAGGGCCCCCGTGGCCAGAGAGTCGATGCGGTTGTGGGACAGGTAGAGGGCCCGTAGGTGCACCAGGTGGCTGAAGGCGCTCTCCGGGATGCTGCGGATGTAGTTGCGTTCCAGATGCAGGGTGACGGTGTCCGGGGGGATGCCCTCTGGGACGTCCCGCAGCCCGGCGTCGGCACACAGCACCGTGGCCGTGTCCCAGGAGCAATGGCAGCTGTCGGGACACTGAGGGGACGCCCGGCCCCACAGGCAGCAGAGCAGGAGGGAGACAAACAGCCATGATCCGTTACTCCGCAGTCTGCCTGCTGCACCACATCTCTCATCCTCACTCCGGCCTGGGCACATGGCCTCACCATAGCCCCCTAGGCGGACACACACACACACCAGGGCCCAGTCACACACACACACACACACACACACACACAAACACACGGTCGGGTCGCACCAGGAGAAGCCTAAAAAGATTGAGAGGGAAAAAAGGGGTCAGTCCAGTCTCTTTCAAACAAAACAATGCAATCAAAATGAACACTTGCTAACTGTAGAAGGGGGGGGGGGTGTTATTAAGGGTGTACATCTCTGGTTTCATCATGATACAATATTAGATCAATTCGTCGGACACATTTGCCTATTTCACAAAGTCTGCGGTGATACAACTTCAATTGGATTTGCTGTAGAGGCCTGCAATGGATAATGAGATAATGAGGGTAGGGAAAAAGGTCTGTGGATATCCAGACACAGGCAGTTTTTCTGATAAATACTGAGACACTGTATAATACAAAAGAGCCCAAGTGTTTGAAAGGACAACAATTTTATGTGCGAGTAAAATATCCCTCATCATTCACAGCAGTAACGATGAGTTTATGTGATCGAATACGGTCGGAGAAAAATAAATGGCATGAAAAAGAACTTAAATCATTATATGTGAATATTATCTGATGTCCCCCCACCCTTCTCACAACGCTGTGTATTTCATCTGGCTCCAATTCAAGAGCCAGAAGAAAAGAATCACATCACATTCGTCATCAATCCTTGTTCATCATGCCACAGTCCCCTAAATCGTAATCCATGGGTGGAGGAGGCAGGGGGGGGGGGCGGTGGTGGGGGTGGGGTGAGTGTATTATAAGGGGTGGAGGGTTAGAAAAAGGGGGTGGGATCGATAGTCAGCCAGAGTAGAGCTGCTACACTATTAATGGCAAGAACATCAATTCTGCCTGTGTCCCACAGTGTCAATAAGGGACAGTGGCGGAGGGGGGGACAACAAAAAAACAGCATTAGTCTGGTTGTTAGCAGCATCTGCTCTGCTCACCCCTCCACCAGATTGGAGGCAAAAAGTTATTAAAATGAATAAATACATTTAAAAAATCTATCAGGCTATCTCGGAATCCCCTGGGCGAAAACAACCACTGGAGAATATATTATATGTGCAAATGTGTGTTATTTTCCGAGCTGCTCAGCCTGTCTGCGAAAAAAAGAATCCAAATGTATTAAAGCGCAAATTCACGTGAAGAAATGCCTCAAGGCTCTGTACAACAACGTAAGCAAAGTATAAATATGATGACAAAACAACAAACCATATACATTTTTTTTAAATTACTTAAAGCTGGGGTATGTGATTTCTGATTGGTCAAAATTAACATGAGCTGTACACTTTGACCAATCAGAGCGAGGCTCCGATTCTCTGTTCTTATTGGCTGTTGGGACTGTCCATTCACTTTGGCACTACTTTGTAGGTGTAGAGCGTGTCAGGTAGGGATCATAGGGAGGGACCAAAGAAAACAAGTGGAGCGGTTGAGGTATTTGGATTCGAATCTCTATCCCAACTGCCATTTTCTCCCCAAATCCTCCACCCCAGCTTTAATATATAGCTTGAAGAACAAGAACATAAAGCGCCATATTATGAAATGCATGCATGATAATAGCCAAGTCAACCAAAAAATAAAAAACAACATAGGCTACTCAGAGTGACAATTAACATATAAGCATAGTGAGGTATCTACGACAGAAACTAGGGGTTGTGAAAGGTAAATGCAAACAGGTGGGGTTAGAACAATTGACTGAGCAATCTTCTGTGAGCGGTGGCATTTCAATTTGTTCAGGCCAATCCAATCAGTTGGTTCTTTTTTAGATCATCATTGTTTCATTGAGACAAAGAGCAGCATGACTTTGTTTTTGTAAAACAACAGAAATCACAACACACTCGAATTTAATTTGATTCAAAAGGTCATTCTGGTAAATGTCAAGCACGTTCTGCTTTCTCCCAGCCGTCTATATAATAGAATCAAAACTGTTGTTTGTCTGTGTTCTCCTGCACAGACAGTCAGAGAGACAGACACACAAACAGACAGTTAGACATACAGACAGACAGACAGACATCACTAAAAGGTTTGAACTTCAGACTAACACTGGTATAGATTTAGGCTGATAAGCCAAAAGGTGACTGACTGATTGATTGACAGCCACGTGATGTCACAGTTTGTCCTGTGAACAGAGCAGGTGAGGAAGTTCACCCGTCATTAACTGTCCTGCTATTAACATCTACATACTGCAGTCGGCTAGTATGTGATGCGTGAAAATCCCCAATTAACAAAACAATAATATGCTGCATAACTATGAATGAGAATGAGAAAGGTTGTAAGGCAAACCATAGATGATAAATGGAGACGGCACAGTTGGTAACAGCAAAGCATTGCAGTTCCCAATAAGGTTACATATACTTTTTATTTTATTTTATGATATTTCATATATTTCTCAAAATAAATTACATAATTTAAATGAGATAATATTCCAGATATGGTACTGCTTACGCTATGGTCTGCCCTGAGTTCATCACTGTTATCATACCTGCATTGCCTTGCCCTTTATTTCGATTAACCTGCCCGTCATAACCTTTCCGAGGAAATGTCATTTAGACTATGCATAGGTCTACATTGAATTGAAACAGGTCAACTAGACTATCTGGACGTAACGAAACCCAGAGCATGGGTGCATTCAATCACATATGCAGCTTTTGCATATTTTTGTGCAACTTCCATATCGTATAAATCAAGTTTTACAGAAAAGCTTTCACTCGCTTCACTAAATTGAAGCAAAATTAAGAAGAATAAAAAATTAAGAAAAACAAAGCGAGTAGCCTACACCGATGATAATGTCCGTAAATATTCCCTTATAAGACACATTATAATATAGGAGGAATTGATTTTTAAACTCGGACATGAGTGGGTAAACTGTTCGCTTGAAAAAAAGAAAAATAACTCTCACCTGTTCAATTCTTGTGATGTTTGAGGTCCACGCAGCGAATAAGGAAAATCCCTTTGCACTTTTTCTCAACCGATTTTTCCCGACGGTAGAATGAACATCCTCTTTCGCGTCTGTGTTGATTGATACATTTGTGAGAAAACTATGTGAAGAGCACCATGAGTAGATGTCGCCGGCTTGAGGCTTCATCACCGACTGTCGCTAGAGGGTAGTTATAGCAACAAATATGTGGAGGAAATTCTCTCTCTCTCTCTCTCTCTCTCTCTCTCCGCGTGTGTGTGTGTGTGTGTGTGTGTGTGTGTGTGTGTGTGTGTGTGTGTGTGTGTGTGTGTTGTAAGAAGAAGTGAAGACAAACATGGGAGGCGTGGTGTCATCATAATGAGTCCTTCTTGCCCCCACTAAAAGGCCTTGGATTTCTGAGAATACATTAGTCTCTCCACCATAAAAGATATTAACTGAATTACCTGAAGGGATCATTCGATTCTTAAAGTCATCTCTCCTTGTGCTAAATGTGATTGAATCCCAATCAGACAGGCAGGTACAGTAGGTACATAAGTGGCAGAAAAACATCACGATACCATATCCATACCGTCTCTATTATGGATCTTAATTAAAAATATTTATTTATTGTTGTATATTTTTATATATGTATGCCAGTAAGACGTACTTTAATTTGCTTTCATAATTTACAAATTGTATGTTCTATATATGTGTTTCTTCTTCTACAGAGACAGCCAGGTAAATCATTTGTTCAATCTATTAAGGTGAAATACAAATGCAAGCCGAACTGTGCTGAGTCTGATTGCTTAGAAATAATAAACAGCATTTGTTTAGGCATATAATATAGACACTGTGAGCGTTTTTCTAAAAATAGACAATTTAGCGCTGTGCTTGTAGATCGCAATATATCGTATCGTCACACTGTATATGTATGCATCGTATCGCAAGATTCTTGCCAATACACAGCCCTAGTCTCAATACTATATGCTCCACCTTTGCACTTACCTCTGTTTGGGATCCACTGTTTTCAGTACTTGAAGCACTATGCAGTCTTTTAGTCTATCCTTTTTTTTCCTTTTTTTTTTGTCTCTTGTTTTCACATAATTTTCTTTGTTATGTTTGTATGGGTCCCTATTCATACTGTCTTGCTCTCTGGCATATTTTTAAACTTAATTCCTTGTTTTTAATGAGCTGTAGATGTCAAATTCAATTCCTGTGTAGTCGAATACTGGCGATATCCATTCTTTAAAAAACAAATTATTCAAGAAAAGTACTACACTGTAACTAATACACAATTCTGACACATGAAATATGAAACTGTCACCTGCAAAGCCATGGACTTGCAATAGCTTTTTGGATTAGATTTTTTTTTCCCCAATTTACAGCTGTCACAGTAAAACTAATACTGACTGATAGAGTTGAGAGAAAACAACATTATAAAGGGGAATGGGCACAAACAAGGACACAACTCATGCCTTTTACTTTTCACAGGCTTAGCAGCAGAAGAGGTCAATTAGAATGAGCCTCTACATTTAAAACAGATATGCAGTTGCTTCTACATTCATGCATTTCAAAAATCAAAACACAGGACAGGGTGAACATAAGGCAAGGCAAGGCAAGTTTATTTATAGAGCACAATTCAGACACAAGGCCATTCAAAGTGTTCTGTATTCACAGAACCAAATATGTTGAGGTTTGGGGGGGGGGGGGGTGCTTGTGTTGTAGTTGTTAGAGCGTTGTCCCCCCCCCCCCCCCCCCCATAGAGGCTCAGTCCTCAGAAGCAGCAGACCACGGGTTAGAATCCAGCCCGTTGTCATTCTCTGCATGTCATTCCCCTCTCTGCCCTATTTCACTTCAGTCTCTCCAAACAGTCTAATAATACTACAAGGGTCATACATCTCCCTAATATAGTATGCGGTGTACTGTTTGTTAAAACAACCTACAGACAAAAACACGTGTTTGGAAAGAAGTGTGAATCATGAAGTTCACTCTTAGGTCAAGGACCCTGATCTTTTGCTGTACTTTTCTCCCATTAGCAGCAAGAATATTTGGCGATCTACAGAAAGGGAGCAGAAGTATTAGTCTGACAGCTTGAATGGCACCTTGCCTTCCACCTTGGCCTCCCCAGACAGTATTGCTCCTATCACCCTGCCAACACAATTATACTGCCCCTCCTGAAAAATGTCAGTGGCACATTTTCTCCACCAATCTGTGTTCTTTGTATTGTGGAAATGTTTGTGTTTATGGAAAGGAAATGACAACATTCAGTTACCTGGTGACACAAATATGATGAAATATACTGCAGTAAGGCTCTCAGGCATTCTGTATTGTTTTTAAATATAGTTTAGCTAAACTGTAAAGGAAAAACTTAAGAAACTAAATAACATTAGCCTTCATCAGTGGACTTTTTGTCACAATCTAATTCAGAAACTCTGTCGGCCTAACAAGCTATAGCTATACATACATTATTACACTCTGTGCATTGCATTGCGCAAGCTAGAAGTCACTGCAATGATGGGAGGTCAGCAAAGTTAAGATGGCATGGTCCAAGTTACATGAAATTCCTGTTATTTTTACCCATTTTGTGGAGAAGGGAGTTGTCATTCATATATTTTTGAGGGCGACAAATTTACCTAAAATCTACGCCTATCTCGCCGAGGTATCAGTTCTAAAAGATGTAAATGCCCATAGCAGGAGCAGTTTGTTGATGGCAGTGTTGACAAGGTGAACTCTACTGGAAAATCCGTTCCAATCATCCGTTTGGTTTGGCTGTTGTCTTCCGAAAGGGGAAAAACCAAATGAACCAAATGCACATTTGTATAAACCAATGAAAAGCCAGCGGAAAATAATCTTGACAGCCGGTGGCAGGCCAGGAATCTACTCCTCCAAGACACAGAGTGCACGGCACGATTATGATTGTGTTTATTAACTATGTTGTGAAAAGAAACGGGGGGGGGGTAATACAGAATACATGTCTTGTCTGCATGTCTAGTCCTCCCTGCTCGAGAGAGACAGAGAGAGAGAGACAGACAGAGAGAGAGACAGAGAGAGAGAGAGAGATAGAGAGAGAGAGAGAGAGAGAGAGAGAGAGAGAGAGAGAGAGAGAGAGAGAGAGAGAGAGAGAGGTATAGAAGCAGTGGATCATTTATTGTGGGTAGCCTGTCATTCTCTTGGGATTGAATCCACTAACAACAGGTCAGGCTGGGGGCAGGTGTTCTTCTGAGGCTCTAAGTAGTCATTTTCTCCCAGCGCGGCATACTGGGATTTGCCAGAGTCCAAAAAAATAAAAATAAATGCTTATATACCACCTAGGACCAACACAATAGTTTGGTCTTTTGCAGCTTCTTTAGAAACCACAACGTAAACGGAAAAAATCGACCCTGCTGCTGACAAAACAAAGTATTAAAAAATGTTGCTTTGTAGGTAATTTGGAGTGGCTTAGTGGGGACTTAGCAAGTTTGTCAGGTTCGGTAAGGGGGGAAAAGCAGAGCATATAGGCTGAAATATATGAAAACCAACTAAACTGCAGGGAAAGGCCTTCTAAGAAAAATCGGAAATTCGATTGCTACAGTTAAGATCATCTTGCTCTAGGCTATAATGTGTACAGCAATCAGGCAAAAGTATTTCATCATGAATAGGACTGAAATTGTGCATGGGAGGCGAAAGCGATGTCTCTAAAACTTAAATCAATACATACTGTATGAAGGCACGAGTCAGTTTTCTCTCAAAGTGTCTGAAATTACACCGCCGAGGCCAATACAACTGTTGCCATTGTCTGTTGCTTCTCTCTGGGGATATTGCCTGAATCTCCAAATACGCCACAGCGCTGCTTGGCAGAGATTACACTGTGAATGTAAAAGGCTGTCACAAATGTGTAGAGATTGGATTGAGACCATGGCACAGTAGAGAGCTGAGTAATAACACTAAAGGTACTGTGTGTGTGTGTGTGTGTGTGTGTGTGTGTGTGTGTGTGTGTGTGTGTGTGTGTGTGTGTGTGTGTGTGTGTGTGTGTGTGTGTGTGTGTGTGTGTGTGTGTGACAAAGGTAGTGTGGAAAATAAGATGGAAGACATTAATAACCGTTCAGCTACAAGGGAAATAATAACTCATCAAATGAGAATAAATGTAGATCAGATTTTAAAGGAGAAATAAGTGATATTTTTTGTTAATATCACTTTATTGTATAGGCCTACTCGATATCAAGGGCAAGAAGCTAGTTACTAAAGATGGCATCATCCACCACTGCCTCAAGTCTTTCCCCAATAGCAAGATAAAAGCGTGAAAATTGGCATGAGCAATCTTCATGGGTCACTTGACAATAAAATTGTTCAAGACATTTAAAATTGTGAATTTGAACATTTCTCATAGAAATGTATTGGATTTTTTAATTAAACATTTTTATTTATTTTTTTGTCTCGGACAATCTTCTTGTTAAGTGACCCATGGAGATTGCAAGTCATGCCAATTTTCACGCTTGTGTCACAAATTGAAAGATTGCAGCACTTTGCCGCTCCACTATAAAGGCATCACATGTTTTGTTTGACTAAGCAGGATCCACACAAAGCTTATTTCAATAAAGAGAGAAAAACAAATTAAAAGGGTAACAAAGAAAGTAAAAAAGCTCTCTGTCAGTAAAGCATTAACAGTCAGCACCCACTGAACACAACCAATGATTAGCAGCTGAGGGACATTACCAGCTACATGAATTATTTGTTCACGGCGGGGGCATTTGCACAATGACACAGGCACTGATAGAAATAAAATGCCCAGCAATGGAATAATAGAGCAATACATTATCAGACTGGGGGCCGCCTTGGGATAAGGGAGCAGTAGGTACAGGTTGAGAAAAAAAAAACAGAAGAATTAATGAGAAAATTCAAGGCACTTCCACCAACTTCCTTGCAGAGAAATTGACTATACGGTTCACAGGGCTGCACAATTAAATGTTCTATAAAAAAGAATTGTGATTTTGATTCATATTATCTTTGAGATCTCATTTCTAAATGATGGGGGTTCTCTCTCTTATATTCCCCGGTGCATTGAAGTCACACTGATTGTTCCGTGTTAGCTTGGGAACAATTCGCAATGTAAAACCAAAACAAGCTGTTAATGTATCATTTAATGCAAACAAGTCACAAGATGTTGTAACGTGCCAGTATTTCTCCTCAACATGTTGATACTGTAGACCAGTGTTTTTAAACCAAGAAGCTACAGATACAGTGGGTGCTGCTAGGTTTGATTTATTTACAGTATAATAGTATATCTTCTAAAGCTGTTACTTTACATTCTTTGTTTAAGGGTGTCAAAGTGTCGAAAAAAAACATGAATCGTATGGAAGAATCGTGTTATAAATTCTTCAGGAGAAAATGTGTGTGATTCACATTTAAAAGTGAAAATGGTGCAGTGGCCTATACCGGCTTATGCCACCGCGGCCCGGGTAACCTTGCCATGACACTGGCTGCCAAAAGAAGCGACTCTTTGTGGCTCAACGAAATGTTTCTGAATTAATCAGGTCTAGTTATTGACGCTTTGATGTCTGAGCGAGCAGAAGTAGCCTCTGCATCTCTTTGTAGTCCCACAGTTAATGTCAGCGTGCTGGAAACGAAAGGCTGAACCAATGTCCAGGTCTCTATAGAAATACACCCTTGAAAAGGTAAAGACCATTGTAGTCACAGACTTTGAAGACGTTTGAGTTGCTCTGTTGAAAGGGGGGATGGGGGGGGTGCGCTTGTGGTGTAGTGGTTAGAGCTCCCCCCATAGAGGCTCAGTCCTCAGAAGCAGCAGACCACGGGTTGGAATCCAGCCCCTGGCCGTTCTCTGCATGTCATTCCCCTCTCTGCTCCATTTCATCTGTCTCTCCTAACTGTCTAATCAAAGCATAAAATGAGTTGTTCTGTTAAGCCAACAGTGGGGGGAAAAAAAGATATGAGCTGAATCAGCTGGATTTCACCTAATGCTAAAATGAAATCAAATCCAGAATATTAATCCAAATAGTCTTTTATTGTAAATGAACAACAGAACACACACATGTATAACAACAAGCAGAGAGGGAAGAATAACAACTTGCGTCAATAACATGATTCAACAAGCTCCAATCTAGCAAACTAACATTTGAAATGCTTGCCATCCTCTCTAAAAGAACATAATGCTCTATTAGGGGGGCTGCCCTATAGCGGTAACCCTTTCAGCTGCTTCCGTTTGCAGCGGACTTGGCTGCAGCCTGCAGGGTCCTCCGGGCCATCTCCAGGGCTCCCTCCCGGGTCTTGTTCCCGCCGATGAAGCCTCCTGCGTGGACGAAGATACAGTCCTTGATCCCGCTGAGCTCCGACAGCGCGTCATCACGGACACCGCGCCACTCCTCCAGCAGAGACAGCCTGGGACGGGAAGGAGAGACAGATGGGACAAGGGGTTGGCTTACACTCTGTTCAGCTGCTCACTTCCTGTTGACTCAGCGCTTTTCGCAAAAACACACCGTGCATTGCCCCGACCAGAGAAAAAGCAGCAATAATAAAACTAGTTCTGGACTGATGAGTAATGCTGACAAAACAGAATTATTAAAAAGTACAGAATGAAGCAAAATAAAGCTGGAACAATAAGATCTATTAGTTAATTGATCAAACGTCTGAGTTCAAGAAAATATAACCAAACACTTGCTGGTTGCAGCTTCTCAAACATGGAGGGCTTGCTTCTTTTCTGTGACTTAAATGATAGTTAACTGAATATTTTTTAAGATTTTGGATAGTTAGTTGGACAAACTGAGGAAGGGAAATGTCACCTTGAATTCCAGGGAAATTGTATATGATCCATTCATTAAACAGCAAAATAATGGATAATGAAAATGGTTGCCAGGCTGCAGCTCAAATAACACATTTCGAAGACATTTCGATTTGAATTAAAACGGTGATAATGATTTCCTTCATCTATTTCACAAAACACTCTTTTAAAGATTGGGAGGACGGGGGGGGGGGGGGGGGGGGGACATGATGCTTTGATGCTGCCATCAAAGTTTAACAGCAGTAATCCTAGCACTTCAATCAGCCCCAGGAAGTAGACCAATAAAAGTCAGCTTCATTCTTCTCCAGTATTGCAAAAAAAATAAAAAATGGAGATTGTCACAGTGGCTGGAAAGACATATGATGGCACTGGAAGTCACCAGGCAATTTCCTAAAGTGGGGGGAAGATTGGGCCGGTCTCGATAAAGAGAAATTCATAAAAATGTAGAGCAGTTCATTTAGCACCTGCTGCACTGGATGGAGCATGCACTGGCAGCCTGGCACATCATTCAAAACACATCGCTAAAAATTCTCTTCAGTGTGAATGTGTGTCATTCTCTGCCTTGATGGGGTTCTTAACTTCCATTATGTCTGACCGCAGACGTTTCATTCTGATTCATCACTTCATCCCTCAACTCTCACCCTTCCGCTGTTTCTGGAATAGACTTCAGAACAACTTCAAAAAACTGGCTTAAAATCTGACAGAAGCGTCAGATTTTCCATTAGAAGCACAAAAATGTTATGCTAAGAGGCTGGGGCTCCTCTTCCTCTCTGTCTCATGGCCTGATTATGAATGGAGCTGTACAGTCGAAATGTCAGAAAAAAGAAGTGACAGTGTGACGGACACGCTTTGAAATGGATAAAGTGTTATCTCAAATTCCTGATTTTGAAGTGTTCCCCCCAAGGACATTATACTTCCCTTTGAATATTTAAAGTGGGGTGCTTTGGGGTACTTAGTAAGTCTGTTACCTTATGTAGTTAAAAAAATATTTTTCTTCTGGCCCCCTCTGCAACAGTACAAAGCTGACTTCTGCTACAGCGACATCTCCTTAAAATGACTGTGCTGACCACTATCTCCATAACGTAACACAGTCACTATGCAACCCCACTTCAAAAATTCTGAACTATCCCTTTAAGGCCTTCCTGTATTACGTCTTCTAACACTGTAGTAGTATGAGAGCGAGGACCGTATTGTCAAACAATTCTACATGTTACATGTGCACTGAAACGAGTATAGATCTCCTGGCTATTATCTCCAAGCCTGCACGACCCTTATACTTATTAAGACTCCCATAGGACAACCTGGGGAGAAGAGCATGACAAACCCCCAATCCCTGTTAAATGAATCAACCAATTGATAGCTCCGCGGTATGGCTGGAAAAAGTAGCTCACAAGGAAAGGTCAACAGAGCTGGTAATGAGGGAAAGGGAGTAGGAGGGGGGGGGGGGGGTGACTACTTTTATGACAGGCCAGGGAGCTACCATTTCTCAAGATGAACGATCTTACAATAAGCCCGCAATTAGCTCATTTACTTCCCAAGACCATTACTTTGGCATAACGGAGACCGAAACTGGTAATGAGTGCCTGATTATGCAAAAGAAAAGATGAAAAAAAAATCTCAAGATTAACAGGCCATTAAAAAGGTGGAGTCAGTGATTCTGGAGGAAGTCCTTGTTGTCAAAATCTTTTTTTGTCAAAAGGAAAATATAGGAATGTAAACAAAGGGTATGTTAAGCAAAAGCTAGAGCTTGCAATATACCGTTTTACAGAGCCTTTGTTGGGTATGGACAGGTATTGGTGATTTCACTACTGCCGACATTTCAGACAATGGAAAAAGAAAGAAAGAAAGAAAGAAAGAAAGAAAGAAAGAAAGAAAGAAAGAAAGAAAGAAAGAAAGAAAGAAAGAAAGAAAGAAAGAAAGAAAGAAAGAAAGAAAGAAAGAAAGAAAGAAAGAAAGAAAGAAAGAAAGAAAGAAAGAAAGATTATCTGCAAATAATCATTCGCTGCAGACTTATCTCTTGTGACCTAAAGGTATGTACAGTATACTTCGCTGCTTTCAAGACTTCAGTATATCCTAATACACTCACACAAGGAAAGACTGCTTCCACTCCTCTCTTAGGCTCACATTTCCTTAGAAAGTGCTGCTGATAAAAATAGAACCCCCCCCCTGCCTGCTCCAGGTGCACTGGCAGTGACACACAGGTGATAACAACACCCCTCTCGCCCACTGGGGAGGAAGCCGGCTAGAGCCATCTGGAGATGTGTTGTTCATCCGTCTCACAAGCCGTTGTCATGTAGCTCCAACGCCAACCGGCATCCATGTTTGCATTAGAACATAGATATTTAGAGATAGATATACAGTAACTATGTAGAGATATTTGAAGTGATCCGTGACCACTAACAGGTGACTGGCCCTTTACAGTAAAAGCGTTCGGAAAGAGAGAGAGAGACATAAAGGGGAGAGGAGGGATAAGGCAGAGGAGGGGAGGGGGATAGGATTTAAGAGAAGAAAGCAACACAGATAAGAATAAAGGTTATGGAAGTGAAAAAGGTGAGTATAAGACAGCGACAGTGTGTGTGAGAGTGAGAGTGAGAGAGTGAGTGAGTGAGTGAGTGAGTGAGTGAGTGAGTGAGTGAGTGAGTGAGTGAGTGAGTGAGTGAGTGAGCGAGTGAGCGATGTGAGCGAGTGAGTGAGCGAGCGAGTGAGTGAGTGAGTGAGATATTTAAAAAGGAAACACTAGTAATGGAAAAGCCAAGAGCAAAGAGCATAGCACAGAGTAGCCACTGTTCAGATCAGGTCTGAATCAAAAAGCTATCCCAGCCTCATTCTGTGTCTTTGAGCAAACCAACAGCGTTTCAATAATGAAATGAGTCAAACCAAGCATAACGTCACACACCATCGGGAGGCCACACACAAGATTATGGCTTCATAGACCGTCCACTGTGATTGTGAGGTTTCAAGGCACAGCATGAGGTATGGCTTCATGAGTGTATTTGATTTATATATAGAGCAAAAAGACCATCTGTTTTATATTATAACGAGAATCCCATCACAGACAGACTCCCCCTTCTCCCCGAAGAGACACGACAGGTTTCACTACAGTCTACTCAAGCGTACTCTGCATTATATGTATGAAGGTTGCTATACAAATAAAGATTATTATTATTATTATTATCTTCACAGACTACATACTGTGACCATTTCCCTACTTTGGTACTGCTCTTTGCTTTTAAGAAAAGTTTAAAAGGACATTTGCACAAATTTTTTATTATATACGAGTGAGGTTTTTTTTTTCATGGACTTAAAAGTGTATCCTCAGGAAGCCTTCAACCATGGACTGAGAAAATCGGTCACAGCTGCAAAACTAAATGATCTTTTTCGACACTTGTTAAAGAAGCTGCCTTCTATATAAACCATTCCATTTTCTATTAAACTTTTTACCTCGGGATGAATCTGCATGTAACGTTAGGGGGAAATTGCTCTTTAAACGCATCCAGGTGGCCATTTGGGATGAATACATCAACTAAGAGTCGCAGTAATAAACACCCTCGGCATGATTTTTTTGCTCGCGGGGGAGATAACTAATAGTAGTGACGATGTCAGACAATATGGTGGTGTTATTTCATTGAGTTGGATTAGTGTAAAGGCCAATTTATAATTTATTTCAGAATCTAATGTCTTTGAACTACGAATGAACAAAACTAAAACATTTACAGCTTTTATAAATCAGTAACACAAGTAAGTCGACTGAAAGGTGTGTTTTTTAGAGACAGAGGTGAAATGGGGCAGAGAGTGGAATGCAGAGTTAAAAGATTTGAATTTCAACTTCAGGGTATTTTCTCTGACCGGGAATTCTGAGCCAAAAATGGGACCAGGCTATCGGAACCCATCCTTAGGCAACAACAGCTGTCTATCTCTCTGGCTGTGAAAAGCACTAACGAAGCTTAATCACTGGGGCTTAAGTGCCCATAATGAAGACTCAATGCTACTGCAGGGGAAAGCACCGATCAATATTAAGCCTCACAAGTCATCAAGCCTGAGAGGAAGAGAACCGAACAGAAGGACCAAAGATCTAGAAGAGAAGACTATCTCCACAGAAAGGCAGGATAAGTCCCGGAGAACGTTCTATCGGCAATGATCACGTGTGTGTTGCATGCTGGGATTTAGGGCAGCAGTCAAGCAACACATCACGACAACAGGAGTCCAGTGGGGATGCTGATGACGTTGTTAGAGCAGCGGTGTGCGACGGGGTGGGGGGGAGAACGGGCAAGAGGCTCCTCCAGTAAACAATGTCCCTCTCCAGGGGCAACGGAAAACAGACATTTTAATCATCTGAGAAAATGCACATAAACAGTCTTTGTCTGGTGGTTGTTCTTTTAATTATGTACAGGGAGACGAGACCAACTCGAGTGTCATCGCTTTAAGTGCTGGGCCTGACGGTTTGAGAGATGTGAAGATTCCTAATAAGGTGTTTAAATGTGCAGCAGCTATGAGTACATCACCTTTTACATGTTAATCAGCATTTTGTGAATAAACTGGTGACGTACCCTGATGTCATTAGGATGTATTGGGGTTTACACATGCTAATTTAGCAGCCGAAAAACCAAGATATTGTTAAATTGCTCCCAATAGCCTGCTATCGCTGCTTTATGAATGTGTGTGTGAATGGTAACGTGGGAATGGGAACAGGTATCCCTTGAAAAAGAGTCTCTGGTCTCAATTGGGATTTACCTGTATAAATAAAAGGTTTAATTTTATTTTTAATAAATTAAAAAATGCAAACTGATGAAAATGCTATGAACACTCCAGACTATTTAGTGTGACTATGGTGTATTAAACAAGATGGGAGTAATCCACATGTCTTGATGCGATTTTGGCGTAGTCTTAATATTATTCGATCTAATTTTGAGCAGAAACAGCTGTTAACATGCCATGGTCCGAGTCATAATGGGCTAAAATCGGGATATTGCAGTGCATGTAAAGGTAGACAGTGATGCAGGTGCGTCATGTGTGCGTGTCATTGAGTTGCCTGAATCCTATTTATATTACAAGGGGTCTTGAGTAAACAATGTTGTGTATTTAATTAAAGAGGCTCTATTGTTCAATAGAGCCTGAATTTCTCATTTATTCAAATATTTTTTTAGGAAGAAAAAAATAATAATTCAAGTAGGTAACCGTAATTAAAAGCATCTGTCAAGTTGCCAATGCATCATGTATTGTACATGTTTGTATTTGGAGCAGAGGGCGTAGTTAACATTAGGAAAATAAAGAAAAGAAAACATGTGAGTGAGCGTGGTGGGTAAGGAAAAGGGACCCAGGTGTCTCTATTGAGGTGATGGCTGTGTTTACATCCTTGTAACTCCTTAGAGGCGAGGGCAATGTGAAAACAAAACCTGTCTGTCTTAAACCTGCAGTGTGTAGAATTTTGGGTTTTATTTCCTAGCAGATTTTGTAGAAAGTAATTATAATATCCACAAGTACATTTAATTTAGTGCATAATAGCTGAAAAAAATGTTTTGAATAATTTTTTTTCCCTTAGAAAGGGTCTCATATATGTCCATATTTCTGCATATTTTGGACCAAAGCCTAGTGCCGCCATCTTGAAAGTGTCATAGTTGGAATGTCATCAGGTGCATTGTTTAAAATGTAGAATTGTTCTTGTCCTTGAAGGCCACTGTAGCTTCTGTTATTATTCTAAATGGTTGGGGTTACCCAGGGAGCGTTGCATTCTAGAACTTTGTAGAACTTTCTTGATGATGTCATATTACACACTGCACCTTTAATTGAAGAATCATCTTCATCCTCCAAACGAGTCATTCAATCCACACAGGAGTTAGTTTCATTCTTACCAGATGAAATTTCAACCCCACCGGTAAGCAGTTGTCAAATGGTCCAATAAGCATGAAAGCATAAAGATACACTACACGCGGCTTTGCCTGTCACTGTTTTTGACTAGTGTTTAAAGCCTCTGGTAACCTGGTCTGAAAAAGCTTTTAAAAAAAATATTATATCAAAGTTGTGTGTCTAAATAGGCTAAAAATCTGATTGAAAATGAATGTTCATAAATATTATAAAACTTAAGGACAGTGTGGGCGTTGCCATTTAAAACTGTCTCCATGGCAACAGTCACAGTTTTTATAGGATGACTTTTAAAGGATGCAGTGTGTAGAATTTATTGCCATCTTTCAGAACAGACTTGGTCGAAATGTTTTAGGTGTTGCATTCTAGAACTTTCACCATTAAATGCCACTAAATATTCAGATATTACACACTGCATCTTTAATTTAAAAAATCCAACTAAAAATTTACTTAGTTTTAAGTCGACAAAAAAAAATCACCTGTTCAGGGTGCTCCGGTGTCGTAGAGGATAGAGTGCGTACCATATTGGCTCCGGCCTTCGTTGCAGTGTTTGCGGGTTCAAATCCGACCTGTGCACCTTTACTGCAGGTCATCCCCCTCCCTCTCTCTCCCCATTTCAACTCTGTTCTATTTAATAAAGCTTGAAAATACCAAAAAAAAATCTTAAAAAGAAAACTCACCTGTTGTTGAAGGTGTTGAGGCCGGCGGGGACACACTGGACCCTCCACTGTGCGTTCTGGTCGGGGTAGAGGACAAACTTGATGGGCGTCTCCACCTGGAGCTCTTTCTCCAGAGAGAAGAGGTGCTCCTTCCAGGGACAGCCGCCCTGAGAGAACACCAACACCTCACCACTGGGGTCGGCCTGGCAACGCGGAGATAACCAGGAAGTTAGGTCTGACCAGTTAACAGAGTAACCCCATGGCTGCTAATGAATTATACACATTAAAGCTACTTCAAGAAACGTTTAAATAATTCTGAAACAGTCAAAAAAAAATTCTCTGATGATCATAAATTACATGTAACAGCAAAAGAGGCTATCAGTGCAAAGAAAGCTATTTTCTTATAGTTTTTCTTAATGCCTTCTTAATGCCCATGGGTACGCTCACCCAGGAACAACAGCAGGCAAAGTAAAAACACTTCCGCTTTTGTCCAAAGGGGGTGCAACAAGGAAGACAAACTGAAAGTTCCTCGGAGCACCTTTAACCATTTTATTGGTTGCACTTGTATATGTTTTTTTAATATGCTGAATTCAAATATTGACAGCTTTAGAAGTGAATGTTTTCAGGACCAGAGTTAAAATGTTCTACAAGAAAACAGTAAAAAGGACAGAAAAATAAAACCCGAACAGCGTCGTGTACCTGATGCCTCTCCTTCACTGCCTTCTCCACCACTGTGCGAGCTGGCAGCCATGACGACTGGTAGAACTCTAGTCGGTCCAGGAACTCCTCACCAACCATCTTCAGAGCCTTCCGGAACCCTTCCTGGTAAAAACATGTGCACACACACATGACATACTTCTGTGAAATATGGAAAAAAAACTATTGATATCATTTGATGTTATGTAGAAAGGAGGATGGTTTTTGACAGCTGGCTGGTATTACATCTACGGTGCCCACCATCTCTACCATTGTGTCCTTGAGCAAGACACTTAACCCCCAAATGCTCCAGGGGTGCTGTAGGAGGGCTGACCCTCTCCAAAATGGAAAACTTGAGAGGGGACTAGTGTTGTTTTTGGCAGCCTGTTTTAAGTTTAGTTTTAGTCTAGTCTTTGTGTCAAACTGTCATTTTAGTTTGTATTAGTCTTAGTTACGTTTAAACTCTTTTTAGTCTAGTCAAGTTTCAGTTGACTAAAAGTCTTGAGCTTTTTAGTCTTCTCTTAGTCAGAATTATCTGTGACTATTTTCGTCTAGTCTTAGTCAACAAAAACTGATGACATTTAAGTCTAGTCTTAGTCAATGACATTTGTATTTTAGTCTTTTTAGTAATGCAATTATATTTAACCCAGTTAATATAGTACAAGTACCTAGTATAGTACAGCCAAAATCAAAATGTTCTTTAAGTCCCCCATTTCACAAGTCAAACAAGGTTATCTTATCTTATTATATTATTTTTACCTTATAGACTCAAGAATACATGCAATTCCAGACACGGAAGACGCTCTAATTGATTTTACATCGTATTTATTTGAGCTACCAAACACGTAAGAATGCCGGATTCCTCAACCTGAACAGCAGTCTGGTGGAGCTCGGACAGCTTCTCTTTGTTTTTCAAAATCTCCTGTCTAATGACATACATTTACATAAAATAAATAGGCCTAAATAAAATAGCTTCAAATGACAATGCCAGAAAAAATTGACATTACATTCAAGTTTAATTAATAGAAAAAAAGGTTCTTGAATGCTAGAGCTACAATAACATAATAACAAAGTGCAAATAAAATGTTTGTGTATGACTTGTATTGCTTGTAAACTGAAGTCAGATTGTGTATTACAAGATATAACACAAATGGTTTGAACCATGAGATTGGAAGCACAGACTGCATACAGTGGAATTCGTTGACAGAACTTATTACATGGCACTTTGAAAATCCTATGTAAATCACGGCATTCTACAGGTCTGTTATTTCCAGCAAGACATACCTCTGTCAAGGGTATAATGACCGTTGCTAAGGACCTACGTCATAGTTTTGATGGATAGACGTCCACAAACAGGGCTACTACTCATTCAGAAAACAATGGAATACTGACTCAGGAGAGCAGGGAACACAGGAGTCATGGTTAATATCCGACAGGAATCCAGTCAAGATGACGTGAGTACGTTTGGCCGCATATTGACAGTTAGCCTATACAGTAACTTCAGGCTGCAACTGGTTAGTCGTTAAAGTTAACCCACCGCCGCAGCTGCATCTTCCATATTGCCGCGAGTGGGGATTGAGGAAGTAACGTCGCCTGCTAACTTTCTGCTATTTCAAAATAAAAGCCAACTCAAGTTTGTCTAGTTAAATACTCATGTTAAGCCAGTGAAATGCTTTTAATCTGAAGCCGTAGCCTGTTTGCAGCCCCGAGACTCAGGAAACAGAAATATTGCAAAAATAATATTAATGGCGAAACAAAATAGCGTTATAACATTTCGTGTCCTCTGGTTTTTGTCAATGAACATGAAGAGATATTTAATCAGAGTTTTTGTAAACCACATTTAGTCCCGTTTTTATTAGTCAACAATAAAGCATTATATATTTGATTATAGTCTACGTCACATGACCACCATTTACGTTGCGTCTCGTCTCGTTTCTGTCACGTGATAAATGTTCGTTGACCACGATATTTTGTCATATATTTCGTTGACAAAAACAACACTAGAGGGGACATAACTAACTAACTTAATTTGCACAGTTCATCAAGCAGAAGTCGATTTGCATGCATTCGATTTAGGGGGATGCAGGTGAATGAGATGAATATCCATTAGATTTTTCAAACAACTACTGTTGAGAGTTCACCGAGTTCTTCCTCCATCAGGTTCATTTTTCAATCCAAATCTTTTCCCCGCTGTCTGATCGCTCACAGATTGATGGAAAGTGCCAAGACAAGAAGGACTACAATTATAATCATGTGAAGTGAAACGTGAAAAAAACTAATGGGCAAGCTACTCCACTAAGACAGCCTCCAATGATGAAAGTTTTCTGGTATAATGTGTGACATATTATACATACATATATATTATATGCAAAGCCAGGAGGCAGATGTCTCATAGGAGTTAGAGAGGAGAGAGGAAACAGGTGGTGTTCCCCTCCTGCGATAGTCTAGCATGTGATTTGCTTTCTGGGCTCCTGTTGTTTTTTTAATCTGCACAGCTCTATCAATTTTTTCTGAACACTGCATTGCATTTATGCCTAAACCCTTCTACTCTTTTTCATAGTAAGTTGTTCATTGTGTGGGAACATTATTCAATTAAATAGCTAAAAGCCTGTTTTTTAAAACAAGGGTAAGTCCCTTGTATAATTTTTTTTAAACAACTGCTGAACAGCCTTCTATTAAATATTAAAGTATGAAACCAAAGGGACTTAAAGGACTTCAGGTTAGGGCTAATCCATGATGCAACGTTGAAGGCTAGCTGGTCCTCCACTGGAAAGGTTCCCAGAGTCATTCATTAGATATTGTTTTATCGTTTTCTTTTTTGATTAAATTTGCATTGATGTAAATTGTCATTTGTATTTTGTAATGCTGGAGGGGCACAACACAAACAGCCCCATGGATAAATGCTACACACTATCTCAGTAGTATTCAAGCTGTGTATGTTGTGAACCAAAGTACAGCGGGGCATTTGCTACTTTTCTAGACCACTGTGGTGTTGAATAGAGATGGTGTTAATGACTGATGCCACGCATATACTTAAACCCAGGGTCTGGGCACCTCTCCAGCTTATTAATGAGAAGGTATTTAGGTATTTAGGTATTTATTTATTTGCACACACTCAACACACTCAACAATTACATTAACACATGTAAAGATTAAAAGAGTATGTGCTGGAGAGGTCAGAAACCCGAATGGGCTTATCGAGTGACCTCACCAGGTTACATATAAACAAAAAAATATATATAAAAAAACAAAAAAAAAATATATATATAAAAAGAAAACAATTATCAAAACCAAGCAAACAAAACAAAAACAAAAAACATCAAGATCCACAAACGATCACAAACGAATAAACTGCATCTAAATAAAAAGAAAAGAAAACTCAAAAGAAAAAAGAAAAAAAAAAACAACAAACAAAAATAAGAAAAACATTCAATAGCCACTCGACTGCACTATCCCTCCAGCAATTGTTCTGTAGAAATTATGTTTAATGACGCTTATCAGAAAGTCATCCTCCATCGTGCTCAATAACAGCAAAATATCACCAAGTCTCGACCCAGGCATGTAGAAAACTTAAAAGGTGCACTATGTACTTTTGGTGTGTTAGAGAAGTGAACCTTTTCTATGTTATATTCTCATAAATGAGTAAACAAACTTTCCTCACATGAAAACAGGATCCCTGAAACACTGTTAGAAATTAGAAAGCTTCCTAAAAAGGTTACCGTTTTTCACTGTAATTGTTTACAGCAGCAGGGCCCACAGTTTTGTCTACAAACATAGTTTAGTCTAACATTTTGTTCAAGTTGTTTTTTATTTGCTTGTTATTGTATTTGTGATATTATCTTTTATCTTTTTTGTGATGTCCTACACCTTGGTGCTAATGTATGCTATAAACTTGCTAATTAATGTGTAAGACTTTGTATGTGCAAAATTGTTAAAAATCAATCAATACAATGTTGGAAAAAAAAATAGCCCAATGTGTTAAGTGTGTGAAAAGCCCTTTGTCCCTCCTGCCATGTCTCACCTCAGTGTCCTGACTCTTGCTGTTCCAGCGTGGGTTGAGGTGTCCCACGCGAGCACTGAGCCCGGTGGAGACGGAGTAGCGCGCCTCGCCTTCATACTGGGAGATCCCGTTGTCTACAGCGTCCACCTCCTCCACAAAGCTCTCATACAGCTGGGAGGGAGACAAAGTCAAAGTCAGATTGATTTATATGACACATTTAGTTGACCAAAGTGCTTTACAACAATACAATACTAAACAAATAGGCCTTAGAGACACAGCAAAAAAAATAAAAAAATTTAAAAAAAAATTGTGTTAAAAGCCAAAGCAAAAAAGTGAGTCTTTAGTAATGTTTTAAACTGGTCAATAGACTGGGCAGTTCTCAGACTCAGGGGAAGGCTGTTCCAGAGATTGGGAGCAGCCACAGCAAAAGCTCTGTCACCTTTTGTCCTTAGTCTGCACTAGGGACATCCAGCAACACCTGCTGAGCTGACCGCATGATGGCAGAGGTTATCAAACAGTGAAAAAAACGATAACTGTCATCACACAAGACACTTTTCTTCACTCCATCTTCAAAACTTAAATTAGCTACGAGGAACTTTTAAATATTTCTGAAACAGTCTAATTTTTTTTTTCCAAGTGTTTTTGTTGTGAATAAAACACAATGGTGAACTGCCTGTAATAAATCAGTCTTAGGGGAGCACTCGTGGTTAGAGTGCCCCCCAATAGAGACTCAGTCCTCTTCACAGCAGACCACGGGTTAGAATCCGGCTCGTGGTCTTTCTCTGCAAGTCATTCCCCTCAATGCCCCATTTCACATGTCTCTCCAAACTGTCTAATAAAAGCAGAAAAATGTAAAAAAAAAAAAAAAAAAAAATCTTTAGCAAAACACCTCACCTTGTCAAAGAGCTGCTCCACATGTCGGTCGTCCTCCTTCAGCTGTGTGAGCTGAGCCAGCAGCCGACGGCCAAAGTGCAGGTAAACCAGACCTGCCGAGCTCAGCTTAGTCACCCAGGGCTTCTCTGGACACAGGCTGTGGAAGCTCTCTGCAAAGGTCCTGGACAGAGGGGAGATATGCTGTTAGCTTACTGCTACACACACAGGAATGGCCTTTTAAACACATATACAATATTCTATTCGCAATGGGTGAAAAGCGTTTTTCTTTTTTCTTTTAAGATTATAACATTTTGGGCATTTTAAGCTTTTATTAGACAGTTTGGAGAGACATAGGTGAAATGGGGCAGAGAGGGGAATGACATGCAGAGAACGACCACTGGCCTTATTAGAACCTGTCGTCTGCTGCTTCTGAGGGCTGAGCCTCTACTGGTGGGGGGCTGGCGGGGGGGGGGGGGGCTCTAACGACTAAACCGTGAACACCCCCCGAAAAGCGCAATTTTTTTGATGGATCCTTACTTGGGCCCAAAACTGTAACTGGTAAAACACATGGGAGCGTTATCAGAATTGAATTAAACTAGGGAGGGCTGGGACTAAAACATATTTTTTCTTATTATAGATCAAAATCCTCAAATTGGAGAAGCTGCAACCAATGATTTCTTAGGGGAAATAGCTGTTTCATCTCTGACAAGATCAAAAGTCAACAAGTGTAACGTGAATGAAAGATGTTCAGTGTTTCCCCCAGGAAATGTCTTAGTCAAGGTGGTCACTGCCCTGTGCTAGGGGAGTGACCAATTTTAGGGGTATTTTGCTCAAAGATGCCAATGCGCCGTAAAGAAATAAACAACTGTTTATTTGAATACAAAAATAAAACAGACACTGACCTTACAGTTGTGCAATTTTGTTTGCTATGTGCAGGTACAAATTATGTGTAAACGTACAGACAGTACAAAGCACAATTAAAGAAAACTTCTACTGTTTTGGTGCCAGGGGCGGGCCGTCCATTGAGGCAAACCAGGCAATTGCCTGGAGCCCCGGGGCCCCATAAGCCCCTTTGGGGCCCCCAAAATGCCCTCTTTATATTTTGCCCCATATCTATTGTTTTTTATAAAAAATATCTTCACAATAGTATCATCGGGATGTCTAATTACTCGCGTTTTGACGGCCTTTCTGCCAACCGTGCACCCCCCTTCAGTCTGCACTACATGGACTATTCCATTACACATTACGCTCATGACGCTGCACGTTCACGCGTAAATCCAAAAAAGTAAATAGCGGGAGAAGAGAGAGACGAGATAAACCTAACCTACCTATACCAAAATGAAGCGAACATACGAGAGCGGGTCACAAAACAAACAGAAGAAGGACCAAAGGCAGGACTTGATATCAAAGCTGCCGAAGCTATTAAGCTTTCCTACAGCACCCAGCGCGGTGGCAGCGGGACCTTAGACGGAAGAACAGCTGTCTACATGTCCATGGTCTACATCATTAACCGGTAACGTTCCAGCTCCTACTGTCAATCCAACAGGTGGCTCTGGCTCAGCCAGCAGCTATGCTAATGACGTGAATGTTTGTCAACAAACTGATGGAGATAATTAATGGTGCAACGGATCACGGTTGATCCGTGGTCCATTCGGACCAACCCTCACGGTTTGGGACCCACGTGAACCGCGGATTGGATGCATATGCTTAAAAAAAAGACGCCTGTGTGTTCACGTGATCGGCGATCGTGTATTACAGAACAGTTAGTGGCGATCGGGGCCAGCCTCTAGGTCTACTGTAGGCTACTGACAAAAATCACACAACACATTGCCTGTATTTTTGTAACAATATGTAGGCCTATTAGTTTAGGCTATATTTGGCTGCTCCACTTTAAGTCAGCCCAGCCAGGCGATAGTTAAGTTTCAATTTCGTTTTGACCTCCGTGTGTAACAGCTGATAGGCTTGCGACAGCAGGAGTCAGTCTAAAGCCATCAATACTCAATTTAAGTAAAAAAGCAAAATAAAGCTATCTCTTCCTCCCTCTATCTGTGTATATTTCTCTCTCCCCTGCACACTTAGTCACTACTATCCATGCTAAAAGAAGGCAGGGTTATAACCTAATTTTTTTTTTTTTATATTTGAAGATTTTATTTCAAATAGGCCTAGACTCTGTGGACACAGGCTATGTTGTAATTCACTGTGTATTTAAAAAATAAAACAACACATGTAATTGAAAGCTAAGTCATATTGGTCTCTAGAATTGTATCCAGGTTAGTGGCAATCATCAACTTCCTGTCAGAGAGAAAGCTTCCTCTGCGTGGCCCCTCTGACACACTTACTGAACTAGGACTAGGCAATGGACATGTCATGGGTCAGGTTCAGTTAATGGCTCAGTTTGACCCTGTGATGTGGGATCCTCTTAGACCAATCCAAGCTAAGAAAGCCTCTGACACGTACCTGAGTAGTCTCATCCAAAATGAAAAAATGCTAGTGACTTTTGTTTATCCCTTGTATGGAGTATCTCAGTGTGCGCGGTATAAGGTACATTAGATGCAAGGGCCCCCAAATGGCTGTTCGCCTGGAGCCCCAAAATGGCTAAGTTCGCCACTGTTTGGTGCAATACTATACAGACACACTAAATACAAATAATGGACCATACTCTTAACATGTGTATGCACATCAAAGTGCAAATACAACTTTTTAAAGTTCCTTTTTGGATGGGGGCTGTTGTGCGATTAATGATTATTTTAAGTCTACTTGCTTGATTTATTTTTAAATACAGAGGTCGTTTTGGAACATGTATTTCCCAATTTAAAACATAAAAATAAAGCAGCATTGAAAATTCAGAAAATAAATCTTCTTGGCCTACACTAGCATGCTGTTTGAAAAATAACTTTAAATAATAAATACAATGTGTTTTCCCCTTAAAATGACTAAATGCATTTCAAAGACAGTAGGCCTAGTTTGGCACTTCTGTAAACACTTACTGAAACTTGCCTGGGCCATCACTCTCATGCCTTCTTCAAACTTTTCTCTGCGCTGATAGGTTGTGTTGCCACAGTGATGTGGAGTCTTAAACTATTCTAGCTTTGCAGAGCACTTCTTTCTGTTCAGCTAAATACCCCCATAGAACTGCACTGCGTTTATTATCGCCACCAGTTAAATCTCGGTTTGCTTCTGCTCGTTTAACTCTCCCGCGTGTATGCCGTAGTCGCGCGCGGTGCGGTACGGTCGCGCGCGCAAAACCGCAGACAGAGCAGCTGATAGAGAAACGCTTGGAGACACATGCTTTTTACCGCAAATCGCGGCCTTTCGCGCAGTTATGACCATGCACAACACACACATCGCGCTTGCTAGTACATTAATTGTGCAGCACAAAAAAAAAAAAAGAAAAAAAAATTAAATAATTTTTTTTTTTCTTGGGGGTCGGTTGGTAGTCAAGGCGGGAGGCTGGCGTTGCTAAGGCGGCCGCCTTAGCTATAAAGCGCTGGGGGAAACACTGATGTTAAAGTGGAATGCATCTGCTCTCATCCAACACAAATAATCAATTACATTTTACAGTAATAAGAGTTATATTAAATGTCATAAGCTGTAAGAGAATAGTCGATCAGCATCACATTTTCAATGTTGATCATTATCATTATTTAGACATCTATCCAGTAAATGCAAACATGTATGTGTGTGTTAAAAGGCATGCTTAACAGGACATTTATTTTTTAAAGTATAGTCAGACAAAAACAATCCCTCTCAATGACCCCACTAGGTTGTGTGTAGTCTCCCCCCTGGCTGTATTTTGCTTTGGTCGCATTTGGTTGTGTTTTGTTAACACAAGGTCTAAACTTTGCTCCAACCCCCAGATGCTGCCAGATGACAGAACTAATCAAAAACCTATTCCCATCTGAACAGATTCAGCCGTGAAGAAACAACTCCGCACCCATTTTCAAAAATAAATAAAAAGATGAGAAAACTCTGAGCAACAACAGCCACGTTTCTAACAGACAAATGAAATAAACATCTGATTATACCAATGCTAAAAACAGAAAACCGAGTAGTCTATGGGCATATGATCTCCAGCACTCAATCAACTGGCCTGTACAATAAAACAACAGGGGCAGCATCCAGATGCATTGTGTACATTATTGGGTTTCCAGACTTCAATAAAAAATGACTTGAAATCCACAAATCTGTTCAGCTACAGAGAGAGTGCGTCACATAAATAAAAGCCAGCGGAGGTCTCTCGTGCTGAGATGGGTGGGCTCCGGCACCCGGCCACCACTGGTCATTTAATTCAGGCTTAATTAGGATGCTTAGGCCACAGCACAGCGGAAAACAGACCGTCAAATGAATGAGTGACGTGCTAGGGAAACAGGGGGTAATCACAGCAATTAGAGACGGCTAATTGGCCTAGCTGAGGCATTTCTCTGGTGATTATCGGGAGATGGGAGTGAATGAGCGAGAGGGAGAGTGACAGGAGTGAAATGGAGAACGGCTGCAAAAGAAATGCTTACAACAGAGAAGCCGATAAATTGTTTGTGTGAAATCAAAGATGGCTGCTCCTCCAGGTAAACTAGCATTTCATTACCACAAGGTGAATTGTCACAAACCAGAAACAGTTTAAGCATTTTGTTAAGAGCTGTCTACTCCTTTAATAAATGTGATGATTTTCTTTTACAATTCCTACTGTGATGTATTGCTAATTGCTGTCAACTTCATCTGTACACCGACACATATTTGATAAAAGAGCTTTTGAAATGAGGGCTTATTGTTCTATTGTAGCTCTGTTGCTTAGCCCCCTATCCCCAATTCCATTCATCCCTGCCATTGCACTTGCAGCCATATTGCCCCTATCCACACACCTGTGAGTGACAGCCTCATTCTCCAGCTGCTCCTGAAACTGTCATGGCAGCCCCTGTGCCTCGTGAACAAACAGTGGCGTGTGTGTGTGTGTCTGGGGGGGGGGGGTTCAATTAAAGGGACACTAATTACCACCTGCTAGGAAGAGAGCCTTGACATGTATTTATCACCCTGGACGCTATCTCTGATTATCATTAGGACACTGGGCTGACCATACTTCTAAACCGTGATTGGATTTTGGGAGAAGGCAATTATTTGGAAGTAACTTTGTCTGAAAATGTAGCAGCAAAACATACAACTCTATTCCTTGGTGATTCATGCAATAACTTACCCTGTGTTCCAAATCCCAAACTCTTTCTTTTTTCTACTCTACATACTACATCTGACCATAAAAATAATCTAGTTAGCATGCAGTATGCGCCTTGATCTTGCCTCTTACTTTCATATCTGTCACATTGTTGTTGTTTTCATAAAACATTTTTCATTTTCCTTTATTTATCCTCAAAAGATCAATTGAGGGGTGACCCTCAGAAGGTTATTGATACATAATATTCATAAATTCCCATTGAGATCCAAATATACAAAATAAACTTGATTTCTTTGCAGCAGCTCTCACTGCCAAACTGGTACCTCTGATGGTGGTCATAGCGATGCCTCTTTGGGTCAAACTCTCCTCCCACGTCTACCACGATGTCACACTCTGCCAGCTTAGCCGGGTCCCTGGTCCGGACGATCTCAGCATCCTGGAATGAATAGAGATAGAGAGAATAGAAAAGTTAGGACATATGTGATCATCAAGCATCTTGATTTTTTTTAGGAAATAAATGATATATGGATTTGTGCACAGGCCTCATCAAGGTTTGTTGCTATAACATTTCAATCCAGATTGTGCTATTAAAAGAGACAAATACTGAGTGGCCTAAATAATATAGGTTCACTTCTTCGCTGCCTTCATTTTTTTTTAGTTTTTTTAGTTCCAGGAATATGAAATGAATGCAACTTTGTTTTCTCAGTGCACAGAGAATACATCACTTTAAAAAGTCATATTTCTAAACAGGGGAATGTTTATTTAAAAAATTAAATAAAGTCTTATATGGTGTGCCTTTTTGATGAAGCATTTTCTCCTAAAAAGTCAAACGTATGATTTCACTAGAAATTCTGGTCTAGAATACAACTATTATCTTTCGGTGCGGCAGAGCCCCCATCTGGAGATTTATTACATTACAAGGGAGCTGTGACAACAAATAAACAAATAACAAAATAGAAAGAAAAATCAGCCGATGCAAACAGAACGAACGCATTTAATTTGCAGCTTTATCAACATGGTTAGACGTAGAAAAAAACTGCAATTTATCAGCAGGCAGCCATTAATGAAACAATGCAGAGACCCCCAATAACATAGACAGACTTTATCTAAAACATGGACCCACCTTGTACTCGGGCAGCTGGCGGAGGAAGAAGCACGCAAGCACTTCGTCACAGTGGAATGATCCGTTGTGGGTTCCAATCTTTATAACAGTCATGTTGTCAGGGCGACTTCTCTTTGCTTTGCTGGACATGTATCGCGGTTCAATGCGTGTTAAATCCACGGACAATAAACACCGGCAGTTAGCGTGTGGACTAAGCAGCCGTGATAGACTAGCAGGTTGGCTTGAGTTTATTTTAAAGGAGATTTTTGTTAAACGAAGCACCGCGCGCCACATTCAAGCACTTCACACGAGACGCACCGGTGGAGGACAGATTTCGCAGGCGTACCACACCGGAAGTGGTGCGACTGTTTTGTGCACCCCGTGTAGGAACCATAGGAACGGAACTTTTGTTTCTGTTTTTTCATATATATTTTTTTCAAATAAGCCATGTTGTGATAGACAGTTAGACGTTTAATCTCAAAAAACCGCATTTGTACGAGAGTGGTAGCTTTTAGGTAAAGTACAAAACTATAAACACATTTAAGAGGAATTAATAATCACTGCAAAATCACCACAAACCCTAATAAAGTCCTCATGTGAGTAAGGAATCATCATCGATTGTGTTTTTAAAGGCCCCAAATATTCCATGTTGACTGTCGAATCTCTGCTGTGCGATAATATGCACTACTGAAGCAGAATATAAACTGTGATTGCAGACCTAAAAAAAACAGGTAATTCATTTAATTTAGAGACAATGTGTCAAAGTGTAGTTTAAAACCCTTTATCATTGTGCTTATGTGGTTTGTTTTCGTACAAAGGTAGCCTATGTCTTGTCAAATTACCACAAACAAACTCACAAAAAATCAAACCTGCGGAAGGAAAGCTTTACAGCAGGGGTGTCAAACATACGGCCCGCGGGCCGCATGGTTTGATCAGGCCCGCGACCTGTAGAGCATAAATTTCTGAGTATGTCAAAAAAAAAAGTTAAGTCTCTAGCCCATTCCTGTGAGGAGTTATGAATTTTTAAAGAAATAACCGAAATGTTCACTCTAGGGGGCAGCCTAAATAAAAAAAAGCACATTTTAGCAACGTGGGAAATGGTAAATGGCAATCCTGCTTCACCGCTATTAATGTTTCCTCCAGTGCTTTATGGCAAAGTAAAAACAAAACAAAAAAAAACATTTTGATTTTTAGTACATTTTATTTTATTACTTTTTAATAAAAATAAAACTATTTTTATTTTTAGTGCTGAACAATTAATGTACTAGCAAGCGCGGTGTGTCTGCGGCTCTGTGTGCGCAAAACGAGCAGGAGCATATAGTGTAGGCCTACAAGATTTATTTCCAAATTTTCAATGCTGCTTTATTTTTATGTTTTAAATTGGGAAAAACGAATTCCAAAACAACCAATAACCTCTGTATTTAAAAATAAATCAAAACAGTAGAAGTTGCACTTTTATTTAATTGTATTTTGTACTGTCTGCATGTTTGCACAAAATGTGTACCTGTACATATAGTAAACAAAATTGGACAACTGTAAGGTCAGTGCCTGTTGTATTTGTGTATTCAAATAAACAGTTGTTTATTTCATTAGTGCACATTGGCATCTTTGAGCAAAATACCCCCAACATTTTTGCTGCGGCGCTGCGCGCCGCACTTCCTATTCCCATGGCCAGCAGCAACCTTTACTAAGACATTTCCTGGGGGGTACAGAGATCCCTTGTGATCCCTGATAATGTAGGTTACAAATGTAGGCTGAGTGATAAAGCATATTACTGAAAAACAAAGTTAGGGATTTGGAGTTATTTTGCCATTATTTTACTGGTCCAGCCCACTTGAGATCAGAGAGGCTGTATGTGGCCCTCCAACCAAAATGAGTTTGAGACCCCTGCTTTACAGCATAAAAGCACTGAATGGTACCAGTAGGACTTTGGGGGAAATATAATAAAGCTGCTGAGTGTTCTGCTCTGGTTAGGCTACAATGCATGATGGCCACTTGAAGGCCTAGATGGACAGTGAGTGGGAGGTTCATTTATGTTTTGCCTCAGGGCCCACTGGCTTGTCAATCCATCACTTTGTATCAGAGTCACAGATTTGCTTTGTATTTCTTCTGCCCCAATATCCTAAAGGCTCAAGCAGTAAAAGACAGGGAATACACAAAATGATAGGTCAGAATCTGTATTATAGTTGTTCATTCAGTCATTATAAAACAGATCAAAACATATTACAGTGTGAGCTCTCTCAACATTAAAAGGCAACCAAAAAGGCTTAGGCTGACGCACACCTTTTTATATGCCTTTTTATATGCCCTTTTATATGCCATGATGAATATTTACCCACTTTAAAGTAAAAGTAAAAACAACAACAACAAAAAACAAGATATAAACGAATAAATGAATAAATAATTCACATTTCTTACCCTCAGAAATAGCATTACAAACTATTTTCTCGAAAAAGAAATAAAAACAAACAAAATATAGCTTAGAAACGTATACTTTCTGTGTCTGCCCATATCCGCTATCCCACCTCCCTTACCTCTCTTTATTAAACCTTTTATACCAATGCTGCAGTTATACAGGAACATGTGAATGTTGTAATTGGTGTGTGTGGGATCACGATAAGGAGGGTGAAACCATAGACAGTAGGGTCAAACTCAGCTCTCGTCTCGCCCCCCTCAGACTCTCGGTCTCGCGTTATTACGTCCAGGGTTTATTGACAAGGTAATTAGCCAGATGGGACCACTGTAGTAGTCAGAATACACCGACGAGGCTGCATGGACCACGGCTTTCAGTTTTTTTCTCTCTCGTGTGGAAAACTGATCCGTCTTCCTTTACAAACCTAGCCGGCCGTGGAAACCAAAGAGTCCGGCTTGTCACTGCATTCAACAACACCCAGCCGAGCCTGCAAAAGGTAGGTTCCGCTCAATACATTATTATTGCAGAATCTGTTTCCTGCAGCTCGATGCATCCCTCTTCGACAGTGATAACCTGGTGTGAACGCACTTGTCTGATATAGTGTGGACACGTTGAATTACGGTTTTAGAAATTCTATTGCATTAGTTCGATACAATGGCGTGTCTTCCTCAAGATTGTCATCCGTAAAAAATAGCAATTTGATGCGGTGCGAGGTAGGTTACAATCACAACCGCCAGGTGACGCTGTAGGGCCGTCATTCTGCTGAGCTGCTAGCTGGGACTTGATCGCATATCAGCAGCTCACCGGGCACGTTGACAGCTCTTGATTTTAGCCTAATGAAATCGATAAACGTTATAGATTTGAAGGGGGTCGCCCATTTCCCTGAGAAAGCGGAGTGCAGGGGTTATTTTGGACAAAGACACCCTACTCGGTTCATCTTCTTATTATGTAATAACCTGACATCTCGCCTTTGATTTTCTTAAAACAAATCTCATATTGTGTAGTGTTATAAAGTTTGGAAGGTTCTGAGATTTAATTTTATATTGCTGTATGCGTCTGATTGTATTGCAGAAGTTTCCCAACCTCTTTGTCTCGCATTGAGCTTTAATTGCTAACCCTAAACACTGCTTTGGAGAAGAAAAAAGCTGAGATAAGTAGATACTTAATAGTTTGTATAATCAATGTTTAAAGCATGAAATAAATCCATCGATATATAATACCTATTTATTTCAGAGTATCTTCTAAAGCAGTTTATTTAGGTCAATACGGTTTGTTTCCATTTGTTTCTGAATAATTCGATTGCATTAATACAAACTTGCTGAAGTTTAACAGTGGAGGCTATACAACAACTTACCACCACGTCTAGTATCGTTTTAGGGGAAGGGGATTTGTTTACATTTGCAGAGCCTGCATCTACCAGGTCATTCTTAGTATTTAATAATTAAATCATCATAAATCAAAACTCAATTATTTTGAGGCAAATGGAACCAAACCTTAGACTAGACAATGTGTGTAACCAAAGCTGTGGGCCCTGCTGCTGTAAACAACAACAGTGAAACAGTACCTTTTCAGGAAGCTTTCTCACTTCAAACAGGGATCACATTTTCCTGTGAGTAAAGTTTGTTTATTCAATCATAAAGATATACCTTAGAAGATATTGACTTCTCTGACACACCCCACAGTTACATAGTGCACCTTTAAAATAAGCGAATACATTAGGTCCTTTGCATTTGCCATTGTAAGCCCTTTTCAGCACCATGGACAGCGACTGTGCTCTGCTAACAGGCTCAACTCGCCTAGTGGTGTTGCATGGTGGATGTCCCTCTTAGGTTGTCTCTTTGTTTTCAAGCCAACAATAGTCTTTTTCTCTCTCTCTTGTCATTGATATCTTTACAACCCTTAATGTGCAGTCACTTCCAACCCAGTCTTATAACAATTGATAATTGGCCTCTTTTCTCCATCTGAATAATGGCTCTTAAAACAGACGTGTTCAAGTCAAGTGGGCCATTTGCATAACTCTGGAGATAATTGGCGGCCGGTATTCATCCAGAATACAGATTTGGTCGGAGAGTACAATGCCACCACTTTATTATTCTGAATCTGTTATGCAAATGAGGAACAGATCATCTCATCTTTCACAACATTACGTGTGTCGACGGGACATTGCTGGACATCTATACAAGGGCCTAAAAGAACAGAGATGGGCTTAATTAAAAGAAGAAAACATTCACTCAGAATCAAAATTGTGTAGTATGGAGTACAACTCAATATAAAACAATATATACAAAAAAACAATGGTCAATGGCAGGAATAAAGAACAAAATAAACTACTTTAAAAAGGGTAAAATAATATTCTAAAAGGCACCAAGTTTACAAATAATCTAGCATAGTTTAAAATGATCTAGCTGCAATCAAAATTAATTTGAACATAGATGGACAGTTCATAGACTCTTTTGGAAAGTACATTTATGTTATGCTCTGTTAGATACAATTGTAGTCAAGTAGTTTCTTAATTTATTACGAGCATAAAAAACCTAATCTGTTATGTCTTGAGGGTAATGATGGTAATGATCCCCAAAAATAAAATGAGTCATAGGCACAGACAGACAAACTGAAATACCAAGCCTCAAGCTCATGTCCACCACTAAACTCCATCCTCAGTACATGGCAGGCCAGTCAGAACCAGAATACACAGCCAGCCTGCCACCCGATTGGTTCACCCAGAGCCATGAGATATACAGTTGTGGGCGGGGACCTAAGAATAAAACGTCACACACGATGCCTGTGATCTTCCCCTTGCTGCTTCCAGTTGTACACGCAGCAATGATGGGAAATGAACCTGGCCCGGCTTCCCTTAAAAGGAAGAGCAAGGGAAAAGCAGCGTTCGATCAAAAAAAGTCAATTATTTTCTCTGGGGCAAGCGTACGTCACATTCCCCCTGTGTTATAACACTGCAGTGTCTGCTCTGAACAGCTGACAGATATTGTCTTGAAACTGGAAAAAATGAATATATGTTTTTCTTTAGTGAGAAAACATTTGTATACACACACAATCTTAAACAGTAATAATTTCTCATAACTAGATATTGATTATGTTAATGGTTACTACAGAACTAGGAGGATTATGATCTCCCTTTATTTTTATTAAAGATCCATCAGTTGACCAAGTTTTAAAAAAATACAGACATGAGATGAAGCACATGCGTTTGCTTTCAAATGACCTTTACATCATGAAATTAATAATTCATAGCCATAAAACGGACAAAATTATTTCAGACCGCTACTTTCGCACTCCAATTCCTCTCATTGGGGGCAACGCTGTAATATAGTATGAGAGGAAATACCACATGTATGCATTGTATTTAGGAAGGGAATCCACAAACATAATTATAGGGATTTTAATGAAGTGCCTTTGTCAGCCCTGAGGCATCACAAATTTTGTCTGTTTTTCTTTGATAGTTTGGATTCACATTTGTGTATTTGGGAATCTTTCTTTCTTGTGTTGCTGTTTATGCTTTTAGTGCCCCCCCGAGCCTGGAGAAAAGAAATCCACATTAACATACACTATACTGTTTATCCCACTACAAGACCTAATGAGGTACAAACTGATTCCCCTGCAGACATAACAAAAAGACCCTCGAAACAACAGCCCCTAAAAAAAAAAAAATCATCCGCATAATTATCAACCATTCCCCCCCCCCCTGTAACAGCTGGTGGTGGTGAGCCCCTAAACTCAAGGGCATTTGGGAAGTGTAGTTAATCCAATGATAATCTTGAGCACGGTTTACACATATTATCGCTTTAATTGACGCATGTGCTGTGCAATTATACCGTCACCAATTACATGGCTATAGTTTTCTTACTAGTCTAGTCTGAGCATTTGGTCCCCCTCCCCCTAATAGATGGCCCTTGATCAACGCATGGTGCAAGTGAAGACACCAATAGGTTCGCATGCATCCTCCATTGACATAATGAATTAATGATATGTTCTAAAAGCGGAGTGGTGCAGGATGATGCTGAGCCATCGTCGTGGAGACGGTGGAAGGGGAAATTGGGGGATTCTAACATGAAGAAAAAAGGGACAGTGGGTTGAAGGTTTGAGCCGGTGATGTAGCCAATGAAGGTGTAGTGTGTAGTGTGTAGTGTGTGTGTGTGTGTGTGTGTGTGTGTGTGTGTGAGAGCATCCACCACATGTGTGTCGGTCCATTAGAATGCACAGTGCGTCCTCCAGAGTGAGTCACCCACCCCCGTCCCCTCCCTCTCCCTCCCACCTCACACCACCAGCAGCATCTAACTGCAGTCACCGCCTATTATTACGCCTCTGACTTCACACCGGCCAACTGAGGATTCTGTTTCTACGGCAACACGCTCCCGACTCCTCCCCCCTCTCCTCCCTCTCCTTACACCCCCCCTCCCCTTCCCGGCATAGACCATGTGACTTTCAGGAAAGCTTTCTCCAACCTCCCCTTTATTGGTATTAACCCTCTCCCGACCAGGGCCCCCGCCAGAGGCTGTCCACAGCGGGCTGCCTGGCTGGCATCTCGCCTCTCAGAGGTTTCAAAGGGAAATCAGACACAAGTCTATAATCTCCCTGGCAGATCAAAGCAGTGCTTGATCTAAATGTTGGATTTGCATATTTTGGAGCGCGCCAGAAATGAGTCAATATGGTTCCTCACTTGTCTGTGGGACACTTATTGGTAACTGTGTTTTTGTTTCTTAAAGAGAGGTTGGATAGAAAATGGAACGAGGAAATGCTCCGGACTCCATATTTTTTAAGATATTAAAAATGGATGACATGTCTGCTTGTTTGTGAAAGGTTTTTGCTTGTTGTGATAAACCCCCCAACTGAGAACTTACTCAACCATGAACCTCAGCTCTACAGAGTGTTATAACTACTTACATCGCTCATCTTTTTGTTTTTCTGGCCTACAAAAATAATGCTCTGTTTTGGTTCACTGTCACTGCTACCAACAATTTAATTTTGAGATTCAACAGGACAGCAGGCAGCTACATACTACAGCTAAACCATAAAAAGTACAGAGTACGCATGCAGTAGGCATACAACTTGGAAATACTTTTACTGATTTATTTTATCATAACATTGCGCATTGAACTTGGTCTTGCTTATACTGTATATCCGTCGCATTGCTGGTTGTTTTCACTCGGAGGCTCAGTCGATGTGACGTCACTTCTGTGTGAGGGTCAGAATCACCTTCAATTGTCGTTTTTGGAGAAATTGTGAATGTAACATGACGTCTTCTTTCGCTCCCGAGTGTGTGTTGATGCAAGGTTGATTAACAAGAAATATCAAATATACCATCTTCCTTAATGAGGTTTTTTTAAATGGAACAGAGGAACCATAGCCTCCGTCCGGCAGTGATCTCACCTGAATATTGCCTCACTGGCTCTACTGTTTCCTCAACACCCCATTGGGAGATGTATGGTGTGTGCGTGTGTGTGTGTGTGTGTGTGTGTGTGTGTGTGTGTGTCTATGTCTATGTCTGTGTGTGTGTGCATGTGTCTATATGTCTGCGTGTGCTTGTATATGTCTATGTGTGTGCATGCATGTGTGTGTGTGTGTGTGTGTGCGCGCATGTGTGTGACTGTATGAAGTTTATGAATGAACAGTCTTCTTCCTGAGCTGCAGACAGGAGGTGAGATCATCTTGTTGAAATGGAGATTCCCCGACCCACCAACCAAGCAGCCCCCCTCCCACCCCCCGTCCCCCTTTACACGCTCACCAGTTCAGGTTGGCGCCAACCTTAATGAATCCCATCAGTGCACAGTGGATGAGAGGCATGGTGGTGGTTTGACCTGATTGGTTATGATATTATCCAATATCAGCTTCCCCAACAGTCAGGAGGGGATCAGTCTATTGTGCATATTGAAACAGACATACAGTATATCAGCACCGTAGCCTGTATATAAAAAATATTAGCATACCACACACAAATCCAGACACACTCTTACCTGTCCTCTTTCATCAGAAATCTAAAAGAACACTTTCTGCTGTTGGTTTTTCAGTCAATATGATGTTGAAGCAGAGTGCCAATTATCTTGGCTTTCTTTTTGTCCATGTTCCCATTAGGAAGAGAGTTGAGTGGATTTGATGATTGGCCACGTATTCAGCAACGTGTGAGTGAGAGTGACAATGAGTAACACAAGGGGCTCTTGACAAGGATCCATAAATAGGCTCTACAGAGAGAGCCAGGAGCTGCCCTCCCCCTCATTGCCTTCACCCAACCACACACACACACACACCTCCACTCTACCCCTTTCCCCCCCTTAACCGGACTGAGACAATCTGTGACCACTTGGCAATAGGCCTTTGACAACATACTGTACCCTCAGTCAAAGACATGTATACACACACACACACACACACACACACACACACACACACACACACACACACACACACACACACACACACACACACACACACACACACACACACACACACACACACACACACACACAAACATGGCATTCTTCTCTGCATCCTTCACTGCATGCTTCTGTTAATTCCCTCCTACAGATTATGAGGCATGTTGCCGAACAAAGCAGCATTCTACAGCCGCCTGTGGTGGAGCGTTGTACACTCATTCCTTCAGTAGTCATTTCAACGCGTTTAAAGATCTGTATTGTGCTCATTTTATTTACCTCTTAAAATGACAGAAAGGGTCTTTGCATGTTTTCAGTGGCTATGTAACACAGGAGAATACATGTAGCTCATTCTGAATCCACTGTGCAGTCTTTCAAAATCAATTGGGAGACACTGAATTTTTTTTTTTAAAGCTGTTTTTTTTTTATATATGAGGAGTGCTTCCCCGCGGCGTCCCATTCTGTGCTTGTTTCTGCTGGAATAAAGCACCAAAGCAGCAGAACGTCTGTTGTGTGTTGTTGGACATCACAGGCAGCAGCACGGACCCCTCAGAGGGCTGGAGCATCCCTGACGAAGAGCCATCCTGCTACTGCAAAAAAAAAGCACTAATGAATAAATCATGGAGAAAGTTTTAAGAAAAAAAAGGATCGAAATAGAACGGATGGTAGGCTACTGCTCCATTCAGACTGCCTAAAGACAGAGAGAGACATAGAGGAATTACAGGATGGCATGAAATAGCAAGAATTTTTAAAGCTGCAGATTTTGGCCTATACTGTCTCTATTTTTTTTTCATGTGATGTTAAAAAATAACAACATTAAACATTCATTAACTACATTTTTTGGCTAGATGCACTTGAATGGTAATTTAGGAACTTGGAAGATAATAGTCCATTAGGTTGTAAAATTAAAAAACACAAGCATGCCCGCTTCCAAAAAATATTTTAGAAGCGCAGCAATTTGTCTGCCAGCAGCGTCCCACTGTTTATGGTCGTTGGAATATGTTACGAAGACGGTGGTAAAACATTTAATTACGTGCATTGGACCGCTTCCTGATTGTTTTGAAATGGTTGCTCCCAGTTTCCCATGTGGGTTGGAAAATGGCGAGATATTTGGAGAAAAAAATTGCTTGTTATTGTGCCTCTTTATTACAGAGAGAAAGAACAATACACTATTTAGATCTCGTTAAAACATCTTATTTTCATTGGGCTTCATGTGGAAGCAGAAGGGCGAGAATGACTTGTATAGTGAATTGGAGTCTTACAAACGAGGGGCCATCTTCACACTGATTCCCAAAAGTCCCAAATTATACATTCAGTTTCAAGTGTCTATACAATCTTCAAACACTGTTACACTCCAAGACACCACAATTTACTCTCTTTTCGTTGTTCAATGCTGTTTGGCTTTTTGGGGACCAAAAGTACACCTACTCTTGGCTATGTTTGTTAACTTATAGTTTCAATTCACTTTTCATCTAGCTGCTAACTCTTATCTAACGTCGGCTTGCTCTTTAAGTTTGACCTTCCTATGGACAGAATATGAAATAATTCATATAAGTTAATATCAGGGTATTTTCAACCAACTAGTTTTTCCACTACAGATTCGAAAGATGAATACATGAAAACGAAAACTACATTTTGCCCAACTGTGCTTTCACTGGAGGTATATCAAAGGTAATTTTTCATTTTGCATTAGCATTTCAGAAGGCTCTGCAGAGAATAGAAGAGTGGGAGGCTTTGAAGACATGTGCAGGGTGCAGGTTTTTCAGTGTATGTCAGTCTCACATGGTCGGCCCGTACACACTCCTCGTTGGGGGTTTCCCCAGGCGTCCACAAACAGCAGGATGAGGTCATCGTTTAGGATTTAAAACCCAACACGAGCTTAATCTGGGAGATAAGGGGCGGCTTTGGATTTAGCTCTCAAAAAGGGTCACGTTAGCTACAACCGTTTACTTTAGACTGTCAAAAAATAACGCTGCTCAGACATGGGATTCCCTGGCTGATCCACAAACTCACATATCATCACTGTTGTGTTGTTTTAGGCCAAAAAGTTTGACTGCTGGAAGATTCATGTGATGTCCCAAAGAGATTACCCTTGCTGACTTGGATGTGTTAGCTGGGTGATTTAGAAGTGATACCCATTTTCTTCTGTACTTTAGGCTTACCATGATGCTTTACTGTTAGCGTCCATTCCCTGTAAAAATAAAAACATGAAATTTTACTACCACTTTTGTCCAAAGGGGGTGCACGAATGAACACAAACTGAAAGTTCCTCGGAGCACCTTTAATTTGATGTGTTTTAAGTGCTCAGACTTCTCCTTAAAAGCCTTGAAAGTAAGGCATAACACTTTATTTTATTCTTACTGATCTAGTCTTATAGAGTACAGCTTTCGTCTGTGATTTATGAATTTTGTTGACATAAACTAGTTGACACACACGCACACACACACACACACACACACACACACACACACACACACGTTGGCTACATCACCGGCTCAACCCTTCAACCCTTCAACCCATGTCCCTTTTTCCTCATGTTAGAATTGACAATGTGTTGACTTCTTGTTGGCTAGTTAGTTGTGTTTGAAAATGCACCAGTCAGGCTTATATATGACTTTGTGGGGGTCTTGTGGTGTACTGTGTGCAATGTGCATAAGTGTTATGACACAATTAATGAAAGCCGTATTCATTAATATCTATGTGATGACAGGAACAGGCTTTACACCTTTAATAATAACTGAAACCCTTTGAAGATGAGGATCTGTTGGCTGTTGGCAATGTGTTGACATTCTCCACAGCACTTAGAATGAGATTTAGTGTTGAAAGATGACAGTTGTTTGAATGAGAGTGATATTTTCATTTTCGTCAGGTTAATTGAAGTCGCTGAGGGGAACAAAATCACGCCTGGGGAAAGTCCCATTTAGGCAACGCACCGCACTGTGCGCTGTCCCACTCTCCCCTAACTAAGAGAGAGAAATGGGTCAGTAGAGAAATTGGAGAAGATGATAATAATAAAAAACGACCTGCCGTCCTTCCTGCACCATCCACATCCCTCTATAGCAGACGGGCTATAGAGCGCTCACACAGATTAGGCCTTTGCACCAATTAGGGCTCGATACAGAGGGCATTAATAGGGTTTGAAGGGATTAACAGAGGGCTGTCCAGTCGAATGCTGCATGCTTTGGAGATGACATCATTTTTGATCACCTCAACCTCGCACACCGGCTGGCATGACCCCCCCCCCCACCCTCCCCCCCTTCCTTCACTGCCTAAAGTGTGTAGCAGCCTAAACCCGTTTACCTTTAAACTGCGGTCGTGATAGGACAACCCCAACGCTGCCCTGTCCCTCCCACATTGCTACCCTCTCTCTCTCTCCATCTCTCTCTCTCTCTCTCTCTCTCTCTCTCTCTCTCTCTCTCTCTCTCTCTCTGTATCTCTCTCTCTCCCCCCCTCTCTCTCTCTCCCTCTCTCTCCCTGTCTCCCAGTCGTCTCCCAGTCGTGTTTACTATAGGTGAGATAGGCAGCCGCGTATAAATTCCTGAGTGTGCGCTGATCGAATCCTCAGAGGAGAACGGAAAAGAAGAGGTAGCTAGAAGGCGGAGGTGAAGTAGGACCAAAGGGAGCGTATCGCTGCTGCGTGTGTTTACTGTTCACTGGGATAAAAACCACCGACGCAGGAGGAAAAAGAAAAAAAAATCCAGCACATCCATCCATTCATCCATCCATCCAGGGGGCGGACCAACCTCACTGGATACAGCGAGGAGAAGGAGGGGGAAGAAAAAAAACGTTGGATGCTGTTTTAATACGGAAAGGAAAAAGGATGATTTACTAGGGGGAGGCAGGAGATGTTATTAGAATTGATCGGAATCTACACCGTGGAATTATAACTCAGTCACCAACAGCAACGATGGATGTGAGCTTTAAGCATTGAGGTAAGAAGAATCGCTGCGTTTTGCATTTGGCATCGTTCGTTTCGCGTCATAAGCAGCAGGAATAGGAGAAGGCAGCTGGTGTGTAGCCTATTAACCTATCCTTAAATAATGCATGCTATTCTTTAGTATTATTCCAAAATGAAGCGTAAACGTGTGTTCCGTTCGACTGTGTGACTCCAGTGTTGTCAGTGATGCTTTCCTCCGTTGCACCGTTGTGGGATGTTTTTAACCGCGGGAGGCTGCGAGGATATAGGCGACGGTGCGTCCCACACACACGCACTGGCCTGTAACAGACCGTGTATATAGCCTCCTACTACTGCAGCTCCCCCGCAGCTGATACCTCTCAAATAAATAAAGTGGGAGCCCAAGCAGGACCATTATAACAGACAGGCGAAGGATCAGTCGCATGTGAATGATGTGTGATTAGATCCAGGATACCAGATGTGTCTTCTTCTCAGTGCTTTTAAAAATTATAATGAGATTGAGAAGAAGAAAAAAAGCAATGTCTTAAGACTGAGCTTTTTATGGTGGTGCTGGTCTGATGAACTTAAAACCTCCGGGCTGTGTCTGTCTGTCTGTCCTGTTTCGGACCATCTATTTGATTTCCTATGTTATGAATTATATATGGTTATTATGACCAGCTTTATAGATATGGCTGGCTGTCATAGTGGGGCTGATAGCTACTCCTACATTAGATGACAGGAACACTATAGCCTACTATTAGTGAGAGGAATTATCATAGTAGGATGGTGGATGTCAGTCTACTAATAGCTAGATACACAATTTATTGTAAGTTAATTTGACCTTCAAAACTGATACAGCAAATATAAGACACATGGAATGCCACTCACAGTGACTATAGATGATAATAACCTTAGTGAATACAACGCAGTAGGTAAAAAGATGTCACCTCGTATAGTCTTGCTTGGCAGAGAAAGCAGAGGCGGAGTTGATCACTTCAAAAGCCTCTCTGACAAGAAATAATGCAATTTTCATTCTCGGCTGAGCGTGTACATGCTGTCTGTCTTACGTCCTTGGAGAAATGACAAGCTTTGTGGAGGATTGCAGAACTCTCTCGTTACCATAAAGCTATCGTTTCATCTCCTCAGCCATTTTAACATACCAGTGATGTTTCTATAGTTATCATGTAAATAACCTGCTGTGGTGGTTCCATTCTGCTGCCTCCTGAACACGTGTTTGTTCCATCTTGAATATGCTAAACTGAAAACAATGCTATACTATTTCTGTGATATTCAGAGGGGAACTTACCATTTGGCAAAGGTAGGCATTTGCCTGCAGGTCCCAACAAGCTACCAAGGGCCCAACATAATGCCTCATAAACTCATGGTTAAGAGAGTTGTTTATGCACTTCTATATCTTGCTACTAAAGTGAGAAGATGGCACACACATTTAAGACATGAAGTAGTTGAATGTGAACATTAGATTTAGGATTGAATGTGTTATTATAAATATATTTTGATGCTTTTGCAACATTGTTTTGGAAACTTTTATGCCATCCACAGAGGTCTTTCCTAGATAAATAAGGGTTGCACAAGGGGGGAGAACAAGGGAGGTGGAGGAGGGCCCCATGTCTGTGTTTGCCTCAGGCCCAAAGATTACTGGTGATATACTCTCTAAGATGTAACGTCATTACTGCACACATTACAGTGATGCTACAGCAGCACCTATAAAAGGTTGTCAAGTTATTCAACCAGGGGGTCTTATATTATTTTGTGATCTTAGATGTATGGCCCATGAGGAGACAGGCTGCTCTTTTGTTCTTTATCCACACTTCCTGAATCATGTTTCACATAGTATTGATTCTGTGTCTTCAGGAATCAGACCATCATTACTTATGAGTTAATGTAATTTCCCTGATCATTAGGCATATGTAGAGTGACAACCCACTGGACCTATGTTCCTAAATTCTATTTTAAAAACTATACCTGTGGTGCATTGTTAATACTATTTTGGATAACACTTCACAATAAGGGTACATTAATTAAGTTATTTATCGCTAAGTTAATGCTATTAAATGTTAAGTAATGCTCATGAAGCATTAAATAATAACTGTTAATGCTTACTTAGTAACGGTTAGGTAATTCTTGGTTAAGCTCTAACTATGCTTACTTAGTAGGGGGC
>OX442350.1:32039625-32063521 GCA_949357725.1 Hyperoplus immaculatus
GGGCACGAGCTGGGTGGGCAGCGCCGTCAGGTACGTGCCCGGTGGTGACGCCCGGCTCCAGTGCCAGTCCAGCGGAGGAGGGGGGGGCTTCCTGGAGGGGCTCTTTGGCTGTCTGAGGCCGGTCTGGACCATGATCGGCAAAGCTTACTCCACGGAGCACAAGCACAACCTGGACGGTAGGGGTTTTTTTTTTTAAATGTCACAGTTTTTGAAGAACCACAAACAAACATACATTTGGGTTGTATAGAAAGGAAGAAAAAAATTATAAAAATAAGAAGAAGAATGATAAAAGAGCAAAAACAAGAAATAATTCAAGGGGAAAAAAAGAAAATAATAATTAAAAAAATTTAAATAAATAAAGAAGCGAAACAAGTAAAGAAAGGAGAATAAGAAGCACAGTTCAACGTGGACAGTAGGTCTAATAGTTAGGGCTGCAGGATATCAGGAAAATGTGCGATATGCCATAACATCGTTGAATGATTGCAATTTGAAATAAAAAGGTAAATATACTGTGTTAATGGCATTCTGCTTTGAATGACTAAAGTAGACCCCCAGACAGTAAGTAGCCTGTGCCAGGCGTAATAAAGCAGATCAGTTTAGTCAGACCCAGGTGTTGAGTTTGGTCGGCCTTAACGATGTTGGCATCATTGATCATTGTGGTCTTCATGTGAATCCCAGCTGACTAACATGTTATCCAAAAGCTATATTCTCATGTCCATGCACTCTACCGCCTCAGCTATTAGCGTCAACATGGGGGGTGGGCGTCTGAGGTTTCATCTGATTGTGAGGGTTCATGTGATTGGCCAATTATATTGACATGCAGCTCGTGAATGTATGGCACATGGAATAGGCTATCGCATTTATAGCAGTTCAAGGAACCATTGTAACATGTATACCGCGATACCATCTTTTGCGAAAAAGATAAATTTTTCGATATATTGTTTAGCCCTACTAACATAACAGTCAAATCCATTTAATTGGATTCTCACAAACACATATAATAGGCTAAACACACACTGACATCAATGGTGGCTTTAAGTTTTTCATCTAAAAGCCACCCAGGTCCCATTAATTCCAATCTGAAGCTTTGATATGTTAATGAAATGATCGTATCCGCCAGTTTAATTACATTAAGCAGTTGGTGGAGAAAAAAAATGACTCCCACTAAGGCCAGGTTGTAAACAAACACTTTCCGTGACACGTAAGGTGCTAGAGCCAGAGAGCGAGAGAGAGAGACTATCAAAGCTGCAAAGAGCTTATTTTCCCCTGATACTTCACTCCCCCATCCTTTTGCCTGCTTGTGCCTCCCTCCCACTACCTCTCCCCCCCCCCCATATGAAACTAGCTCCCTGTGACGCTGTGTTGTTTATGTGTGCAGCCACTACAATAGCGCAGAGCTCCCCCGGGACTCCTCTGCCAAATCTGCTTCATGAATTATGCATGGCCACGCTCTGACCCTGCGCCTCTCTCATCTCTATTAACCAAAAACCTGACACACACACACACACACACACACACACACACACGTACACACACACACACACGTATAAGTACAAACACATCCACACATATATAATAAACACTGAATATCAAGCAATGACAAAAACACATAAAGTTCAATAAAAATGCCAGAAATAAACTTGACAAAATGAAAACAGCATTTTGCACATCGGGCTTGAAGGTGGCCGGTTTTTATACGTCCCCTTGTATTTTTAGCCCTCTGATGTTTTATCACCCATTTGACTTCCACATCTCCCCCCCTCCTCCTCGTCCTCCCTCCATCTCTCATTGTCTCCTGTCCGCTCCTTTTCATCCCGTGCTGTTATCACTCACAGCTCATTTGCACCTTGTTGCTCCCCTCCTCTGTGTGTAGAATCACAGGCTGTCACACACACACACACACACACACACACACACACACACACACACACACACACACACACACACACACACACAGACGCGATGCAAAACGGATATTATAAAAGTGAAATAAATAGGGTTATTGATAAAGAACGCCCGTCTTCCATATCACAATGCTCTATTGCTAAGGGTGAGACACTACAGGTGAATATTAGGGTAACATTTCTAACTTATAGATATCCTCATGGAACTCTGTCAGTTGATTACTTGAGGCAATTTTTCTTTTCTTTTTCTTTCTTTTTCTAAGAAATGTTTGAATAAATGTGCAAATGTCTTGACTAATTATACATTTTTATCTCTTTAAAAACCCAACATCTAGATGTTTGGATAAAGCCAGAGTTAAAAAATCTTTATTTTCAGTTTTGACACAACCGGTTTTGGATACAGACTTTTTTTTCATGTTATAAACCAAAAAATACTGCAAAATGCATGGCTTCCTTCCAGCTTTGATTGGAAGGAATAAAGAAGGCAGGGGGGAAATTATTCGTCCTTAATTTTCTGTGACTACAGGGTTGCCTGGTGATGTGTATTAAAAAAAAAATCCTCTGTTTTTATCATCAAACAAAGCAGACGTGGTGGGGATATATTCTGGTGTATCAGATGTGGTCCCTATGTCTTTACTGTGGGACATGTGTGGGGCTCATTAGAGAGACCGAGCCCTCAATCTATCACTGGATAGGGCATTAATCATTCATATCATCCCCTATTATTAATATGATAAATGTGTCTGAACCTTCTTTCCTTTGGGGTGCAGAACAGCAGCAGTATAGCGTAGCGGCCTAGCGGGCTGTATGTTTTCTCTCTATTAACAGTCTGTCTTTGGCCACATGGACCCCTGCCCAAACCATAGGGAATCCTGCTACCATATTTTTCTCTTTACACACACACACACACAGCTACAACCTCTACCTCCCTATTCCCCATACATCCACATTAGGCCTCTTAAATCCCCTCCCCTCTTCCGATGCTCTCTGGAGCGCTCGGTCGGACCCCTGTTCTGCGTCAGCCCCACAAAGGCACTAAGCAGGATTTAGGAGGCTGAGGGGAGAATTACCCACGAGAGATTACAGCTCTCTGTCTGTCTGCCTGCCTTCAACATCCTGAGTCTTAGGTTGAAGTGGGGTTCAACTACAGAACAAGATATCAGCTCTGGCTTAACCCCATACAGGGCTTACCATGTTGTGGTGTTGTATGCTCCATGCTACTTGTTGTAGTTTTACATAGACAGACTGTGTTGCATGACGGGTTTTTTTGGGTCTATTTTTAATAGTTTTTAGATTTTGAATAGGTTTTATGTTTTGTTTTCAATCAGCATAGCCTATAAACATGACGTATTGATATCATATCCAATAAAAAAAAATTGTTCAACAATTCGGGAACTAATACTTTTATATCTGTGTTTAAGGTTAATGTGAAGCCACTGGTAGCAGCCAGGTATCTTAGCTAAGCTTGGAAACAGAGGGACATACCAGCACCTCTAAAGCTCACTCATTAACTATTTATTCCTGGTCTAAACGTTGTTTCTAGTCTTAATGCTAATAGCTAAGCTAACCAGCTGGTTGCCTATGATGATGAGATATACTAGGCCTATTTCCAAAATGGCAATTATTTTACTATAGTAACATTCCATCTATTAATACAAGAAATGCTAAATACCTCAATTTAAATTTATAGCAGAATAACTAATCGAGGCATCAAAAAGTTCAGAAAGAAAATTGATGAGGTAAATTAAGATCTTATATGAGTTGCAACTTAATCCAAGTTGTTGAAAATTACCTGTAAAATCACTATGAAAAACAATCTAAAGTACTCTATATCCATGACTGACATGTTACTACATTGATATACCCACTAACTTCTTTCCCTCCATCCTTTTCCCCCCTCTCTCAGAGGCGTGGGAGATCCCGTTTGAGGAGATCTCTGACCTGCAGTGGGTGGGCAGCGGGGCCCAAGGCGCTGTGTTTCTGGGTAAACTGCACGGACAGGAAGTGGCCGTCAAGAAAGTGCGGCACATCAAAGAAACCGACATCAAGCACCTGCGCAAGCTCAAACACCCCAACATCATCACATTCAAGTGAGTAGGAATGATCAGCTGGTTTATTAAGTATTCCACTGATGGTGTATGCCTATGCAGTATTTAATTGAGTTATTTTGAAAAAAACAAATTTAAAGGTGAACCCAGAGATTCTGGAGAATGCTTGTTGTCAAAATCACTTTTTGTCAAAATTGGTGAATATGTCATCATGATCCACTACCTGAACCTTTAGGCTTTGTAAAACTGGTATGTAAACAAAGGGTAACAAAGGGGTCCACCATTTACAGAGCCTAGGCTGTGTATTTATGTAGCACTGGAATTTTTCAGCGAACACAAAGTATGTACAAATAGTGAATGGTGATTTTGACAATAAGCATTTTCCTTTTAATTGAACGCTTTATAGTTGTATTGGTCAGGTGTTCAGGAACTAAGCCAATGGAACCTTTTTTTCAAACCAAAGAAAACGGTGTTAAAATGACACTATTAACTGTTAGTTTCAAGTTTTCTGTGTTAACATACCGTACATTTTCTCCATATTCTCAGGGGTATTTGCACGCAGGCTCCATGTTACTGCATCATCATGGAGTACTGTGCTCAGGGCCAGCTGTACGAGGTGCTGAGAGCGGGCAGACAGATCCACCCCTCCCTGCTCATGGACTGGGCTATGGGCATCGCTGGAGGCATGAACTACCTCCACCTCCACAAGATCATCCACAGGGACCTCAAGTCACCAAAGTAAGTTTGGTTAACCCGGTTTTCTTTTTTTTTTATGACTCTGAACCAAAAATCTCAGCTTCTAAAGCACCTACAACAACTAAACTTTCTATGATCATTATCATTATCTCTATTCTGAGAATAGATATATAGAAAGGATTAGTTCATATTCTGATAATTGTCTGCTTTATGATACATTTTGTACTCAATAACATGCCAAAAATGCCATTTTAAGACCTATACATAGTATTTTCCCCTGATTACAAACAAGACCATCAGTGAAAAGAATGCAATTTTTACATAGTTTTTCATAATGCCTTTGTCATGGGTACGCTGACCCAGGAACAACAGCTAGCATGGTAAAAACACTACCGCTTTTGTCCAGCGGGGCCGCTAGAATTAACGCAAACTGAAATGTCCTCGTAGCACCTTTTACGAGTTTGTGTCAATTTTTTAACACAGATGAACTGAAACACATAGCTATAATACTCTGTGTGTCCGTTGTTTCATTCCAGCATGCTGATCACCTACGACGACTCAGTGAAGATCTCTGACTTCGGCACGTCCAAAGAGCTCAGTGACAAGAGCACCAAGATGTCCTTCGCCGGTACGGTGGCCTGGATGGCACCCGAGGTCATACGAAACGAGCCCGTCTCAGAGAAAGTGGATATTTGGTAGGTGTCAATCATAACCCTTTTACCCTGTATTTCTGCATTGGTGAACTTCTGCCATCCCCCCCTTATGGTTTTTCCTATCTGCCATAGTATGTCATTAGTTATCAGCCTACTACAGTACAGAGCGCAGCAAGATCCTATTTCCAGAAAATCTATTCAGTCTCATGTACAATATCTCATTACATGAAATTCTATAGGGCCTCTGCCATATCTGATGGGTTGCCCTGTGTTAATCCCCCGATCTTCCCCCAATACATTCTACCCCCCTCTCTCTCTCTCTCTCTCTGTCTCTCTATGTCTCTCTGTCCCACCCCTCCATCCCTCTATCACTCTTTCTATCCGTCCTGAAAGGAACGCTGGCTAATTTAATAATTGATTTGCCAGATGCTGCAGTGCTCAGGAGAGAGGCTGGAATAACCTTCTCCGAGCCGGAGGATGGTTTGGCCCGCGGCCAGCAGTGCATTAGCAGAGAAAGTGAAAATGGGATTAAAAAGCTTTTGATGTGGAAAGAGAAAGCAAAGCAAAGCATTGGGTATATACTGGAGAGTTTTGTTTAAATCTATGTAAATTATGTAGGAGTCCCAGTCCATATAGCAAGGAAAGAGTGAGTCAGAGAAGGAGAGGCTGTGCTGAACTATACACTATATGTCGTATGTGTTCAGTTTTGTTTTGTGCTTAGATGCAACTCGTGTTCCTTTCATGTTTTATTAATATGAGAACTGTATTGAAATAGCCAGAGATAGAATTTTAAGCAACACATTTAAGGTGGTAAAAATAATAATTACAACCTAATAATTACAATCTAAAACCTATATTTGGAACTGGTAATTAATTAATGAATAATAGATATAGCCTGCATTCCTAAAAATCACACCAAAAAGGGCAGAACACATTATTTACTGTAACACCGGCCGAGGACCAGAACTTGGTTAATTAGCTCCCGGGTTTGTGGATAAAATGATTCTACACACATTATGTTTATGATGAGTGGAATTTGGATTGTGCCTTCAGTTGAAAAATTAGTTTGAATTTGTTTTACCTTTTATTTGTAGTCCTACTTTAAGATAAGTCATTCCTTGTATTACTGTATTACAATATCATATAAAAACAGAACATGGTTGTGTAATCCATCAAGTATTTCATGTTGAGCCTTTAATATCATGAATCATAAACAAGGAGATGGAGTGACTATAAATACTCAACATCATACACACACACACACACACCTTCAGTGCTGTGCGTGATGCTATTGGCACCTTGGATACGGCACATGGTCACCAAGGCAACCCAGAGTCACCGCCAACAGACTTTCCTCAGTTACCGTAGTTACCTTCCCCTTGGGAACGAGTCTCTTCCTGGCACAGCAGGAGCTCATCAATGAAACACTGAAGCGTAGTGAAACAACAGGCCTTGTGTTTCTGAGCTGTCCTGTATTTATCAGATCATATAGCCTACTGTATAAACTGAGTTGACAGCAGAAATGGTAGTAAAACGTACACATATGTATAAATAGGAGGTAATCCCTGGGAATTGATGAAACACCTAACGTTATGTCATCTAACAGTGTAACTGCTGAGCGTTAAAGGTGCAATATGTATTATTGTTACATTAAAACTTTATTTCACAAAATATTATAAATAATAATAATAATAATAATAATAATAATAATAATAATAATAATAATAATAATAATAATAATAATAATAATAATAATACATAATCCCATGATGTCATCAAACTCTATCTTTTGTTATTGTATTGATCATTCGTGAGCCCCCCAAAAACTGAACTGTCTTGCCCAAGGACACAACAACAACCATGACACAAATGGCAGGGCGGGGATCAAACCGCCAACCCTTCGATCATTGGCCGACCCGCTCTACCACCTGAGCTACAGTCGCCCCATCAGAATGCCCATCTCTGTCAGTGAAAGTCAACATGCGCTCCCCTCTCTCCTCTCAGGTCGTTTGGTGTGGTGCTGTGGGAGATGCTGACAGGTGAGGTGCCCTATAAGGACGTGGATTCCTCCGCCATCATCTGGGGAGTGGGCAACAACAGTCTGCAGCTGCCCGTCCCTGATAGCTGTCCGGACAGTTTCAAAATGCTGCTGAGGCAATGCTGGTGAGCACGTGGAAAGATGTTTAACAGATACACTGTGTTTTAACAAAGAGGGAAATAAACGTTAATTAAAGGTGCACTATGTAACTTTGGGTGTGTCAAAGAAGTCAACATTTTCTAAGGTATATTCTCATAAATGAATAAACAACCTTTCGTCACAGGAAAATTTGATCCCTTCAACACTGTTTGAAATGTTTGAAAGCTTCCTGAAAAGTCACTGTTTCACTGTTGTTGTTTACAGCAGCAGGGTCCACAGTTTGGTTTACAAACATATTCTAGTCTTACGTTTGATCTTTGTTCCTCAAAATAATTTAGTTTTGATTTGTGATGATATACATATTTAATACTAAGAATTACATGTAGGGAAAATATGTTTTAGTAAACTAACTGCTGGCGTTGCAAATTGTAAACTAAAATCCCCCCCGCCCCCAGAATCTGCATAATGCACCTTTAAAAGAGAGGGGATAGAGCATTTATTTTATTTTCTGAAAATGTCTGACTATATATTTGTGTTGACACAGGAGCTGCAAGCCGAGGAACAGACCTTCCTTCAGACAGATCCTCCTGCATCTGGACATCGCCTCGGCAGACATCCTCTCCACGCCACAAGAGACATACTTCCAGACTCAGGTAAACTTCTTTCAACCCCCTAGTCCCAACACAAAAGCTTTATCTTTACATGTTTTTATACTTTATTGTAGAAGCAAAAATAGTTTATCATCTGATTGTTATTGTTCACATTAACAGCATCCTACACATATTTTGTTTTGTGCAAACAATTCAAAGAAAATCGAGAGGGAAAAAAAGAAAAATAATAATTAGAGAAGATGAATAAAAATTAAGACGAACAAAAATAAAAAAATAAAATCTAAATTAGAAATAATAATAATGGGGGCGCCTTTAGCTCAGTTGGTAAGGCGTCCCCCCCCCCCCCCCCCCCGGGCCGGGACCAGCAGCAGACCCGGGTTCGATTCCCACCCGCGGTCGTTCTCTGCATGTCACTCCCCTCTCTACCCCATTTCACCTCTGTCTCTCTGCACGATCAATAAAGCATAAAAATGCCCAAAAAATATCTTTAAAAAAAATGAATAAAAAAAATAATAATAATGATAACAATAAATAAAACTTAATAAATAATTTTAAAACAGTAAAAAATTAAAATAAATAATAATAAAACTTTTTTGGGGGGATTATGTATCAGCACCAGTGTAGACATTACTGAGAATGTATATTAAAAAACAAGATGGAAATGGAACTGCACTTCTTGCTGCTTATGTGTAATCAAGTGGAAAATAATAATCTAGATCCATCATTTCTCAGGTCATGGTCTCCCCTGTCAAATGAATGTGTCTTGATAGAAACCATGTTGTCGACAGCGACCACTATCTCTAACAGTCATTTTGCTGTCAACCCACGGCAGAGTGTGCAGCTGCACTGGGGGCCCCGGGGCCTCTCAGGAGCCCACTAATCATACCTGTGCTTTCAATCACAACATAGTATTGTGGCTTCCTTTGGTCTTTGTTCCTTATTACACGTGAGTGCCGATTCACGGTCGAAGAGACAACCTTTTGCGACCTCGAATGCATGAAACAAAACGTGTTGGAGAAGCTCTGTCTGTGTGTGTTTGTGCGTGTGCATGTGTGTGTGTGTGTGTGTGTGTGTGTGTGTGTGCGTGCGTGCATGTGTGATTGGGTGGGTGTGTGTTTGGGTGGGGGATGGGGCGTGCCTGTTTTGACAAATATTAAAGACCTTGAACTGCAAGAAAAAACAAAGAGATGAAGGACAGGAGACAGAGAAGAAGAATAATTGTGTGGAAGATATGTGTTTACTCATCTGTGCAGCGCCACAGATCCATTTATAACCCGAGCGTGTATAATAGGGAGACGCACTTGTGCACATAAAATGAATACGATTTCATGTCCTATTTTCCACAGCAGCCCCTCCGCCTCCTCATCTGTTTATATCTCATGGTGCAAAACCCCAAACCTATTTTACTCCTTCTTCCACTTATCCTTGATCCTTTATTTCTCCCTGTAACCCCCACACCTTCCCCACTCTTCCCCCATTTTTTTTGCAACCCTGCCCAGTTTCTCCATAATGGATTTTTTCTTGTGACGTTAGAAAGAAGTATTTTCTGCCAGAGTGTATTGATCGCTTTAATGGGAGGGAGCAGAGAGCAAAGAGAGAGAGAGGGGACTGGAGACAGAGGAGTCCATTAGCTTAATAAGAAAGAACATCTCTCATAGCTCAGACAGAAAGACACACACACACACAACCATCACACACACACACACAAATTCAAACACACACACACACGCACGCACACATAAACATGTGGTAAACGCAAAATGCATGTACGTGGACACCCACATATTTGACATCCTTTGTCCTTTGATATGACGGGTATCAGATAGCAGCTGTCACACTCCACTGTGTGTTAGCCAGAAAATGCCCACGCTGCATTTCTAAGTCTGTGCCCATGTTCTGTCATTTAACGTTCAGTTTCTCTTCACTGCGTATTGATTATCATCTGACAGCTTAATGGATACCAATTAGACACGCACCAACCTCCGTCACTCTGCAAATTAAGAGTTTTTTTCTTTTCTTTTTTTTTTTCTTTTTTTTACTAAATCAAGGTGCTGCAGGGAAGTTATCTCTCATTATTATTATCATTTATTGTTAACATATTTACTCAAATGAAGTCAAGTCATATTTTATTATCCCAGTGGATATAATAATGCAGGAATGGCAGCGTTGACTAAAGGTACAAATCTAATCAAATGAAATACAGTATTTAAAAGAAGGCAATTTGATTTAAAAAAAAATTGTTAAACATTCTAACACCATAAGTTGGATGTAGGTATTTTAGAAGTTGAATTGAAAAAATATATATGTTTAGATAATGGCCGTTAAAGATGGACGTATAGGAGAAATATACAGACGCACCTTAATGTACATTTTGACCCTTAATTTATATTAGTATGAAAAAAGATATGTTATGGGTTCTAAAAACCTTGAAAAAAAACAATGTTTTTGCATTATTTTAATTGCGGCACATACAAATACAGGACATAATTACTTGTAATGATGGCAATGATTGAGGTGGCGATAGTATTGGGAGTAGAAACATTGCTCATAGTACCATGGTGGTAGCCATAATCTGAACTTTTTCTTTTTTTTTTTTTACTTAAGATAAGATAAGATAATAATTTCTTTATTTGTTAGTGGAAATTTGTCTTTGGCCTCTTCCATTTAACATAAGTACACACATTACACGTTGAACAACATAACAATAGAACATACATCACAAACAAGACAGAATCGTGCAAATGACAATAAGCAGCAAATTAAATAAATAGTATAAAAAAAGCAATAAATAGTCATGAATGGCTGTTCTGACGGATGTGTGTTTCCGTGTCTGTGCAGGTGGCGTGGAGGGACGAGGTGCGGCTCCATTTTGAGCAGATGAAGTCAGAGGGAACGTGTATCCACCGGCTGGACGAGGAGCTGATCAAACGACGCAGAGAAGAACTCAGGTCAGTGCAAAGAAGTAAACCTTGAAACACAGATGTGGAGATATTCAAAATAATAGAATTGATAATTAGGTAGGATATAGTGTATGTAATGTATGTATCTGCGTATTAATAGGATAGGATGGCCTAGACTCGAGGAAGGGGGGCTGACTAGTAACCATGAGGTTGCTGGTTCGATCCCCGGGCACCGGACAGGCGGGTGTTAATTGTAAAACTATTGCATCTACGGTGCCCACCATCTCTACCATTGTGTCCTTGCGCAAGACACTTAAAACTGCATAATTGCTCCAGGCAGAACCTTTGCGATGAACCCTACCTGTACAACTGCATGTGTGTGTTAGAGATGTATAGGAAGGCAAAGCCGAAGACATCATTTCGATTACCGTGTGTGACTTACCTTGCATGTGTGCTAATTGACAAATAGAGACTTAACTTAACCTTATCCTCTCCACACAGACACGCGCTGGACATCCGGGAACACTACGAGAGGAAACTGGAGCGAGCCAACAACCTCTACATGGAGCTCAACGTCATCATGCTGCAGCTGGAGATCAAAGAGAAGGAACTCTTCAAGTAAGAAAAAACTCCAAATGATTCACAGTATTCACGATTATTCATGTATCATATGACAACATTAAATCAAAGGCCAACGCGCTGTGTATTAAACTAGGGGTATAATTTGCACTAATAGCTCAACACATCAGCATTGTCTCTGTAGTGAAAACTCATCCGTAATGTGAAGGAGTGAATTGCCATTAAGATCAGTCAAACAGGGCCATTACATAGTAACAAAGTGTTCTCTTACGTTGCCATGCTGAGTATCCATTCACATCCATTTAAGCAGTATTAATGCTTTAATGGATGCTTTGATCAAGTTGCTCTTGAATATTATAGGAACTCAAAGGCTATGTTAAATATGTCTGCTACTGTAATGTGAACAACCCTTGTTTTCCTAATATTACAATGTAAAGTGCGTAAAGAGTCCATTTACCATTATTGGCTTGTGTTCAACCATCAGGAGGGAGCAGTCGCTGGACAAGAAGTACCCGGGCTGCTTCAAGCACCACAGCTCCAGACAGTCGGCCTCCTCCAACTCCATGGAGAAGCTCCTGAAGAAACGCAACGTGCCCCAGAAGCTGCCCGCACACAGCAAGAGGTGAGACCATAGATAGTATTTAAAAGACGGATAGGGTGAGACAGACAGCACCGAGGTATCTGAGCTGGCAGCATTTATATGTGGATGGTTTGATCAACGTGCTCCTGAATATTATAGGAACTCCAAGGCTATGTTAAATATGTCTTTGCTATTGTCAACGAATCCCAAGAAGACACCAAAACCAACAATAAAATGATAGTACTAAGAAGTATCTGACATGCATAGAAAGTGTGATATTGCCAACTACTAAAAACACACCGCCAGACGGTAGTTCTAGTTTAAAACTGTGAATCTTTATGACCCATTTCTAAAGACCATCACATCATCACTTGGAATTAATGGGCAGGATATAATGATCTAGAATCTCTCTAACGATGAATGCCTTTTAAGTATTGAAACGTTTATTCTTTCCCTTGGGTGTTTATATTCATTCTCTCCCTGTCCCTTTCCAGGCCGGACTTACTAAAGTCAGAGGTCATCCTGCCCAAACTGGACTCCTCCATGACGCAGGTCACCATCCCAAACAAAGGCTCCACCTCCCCGGGTCGCTCACGGCGAGGGAAGCCCCGCTACAGGAAGGCCGGTAAAGGCAGCAGCGGGGACCTTGCTCAGCTGAAAGCCACTCTGTCGTCTTCGTTAGCGATGGTCAACTCCAGCTGCTCCGTGCCCAGCAGCAAACAGTGTCTGGACCCCAGTGCAGCCATCAGGGGCCTGCAGCACGACCTGCTGCTCAAGAAGATGTACTCCTCCAGCCCGGACCTCATCTCTACCACCCTGGAGGCCGAGTGCCGGCGGAAGGAGCAGGCCAGGCCGGGACTGGACCGCGCGGGCAGCCAGAGCGCCTCAGCTGGGCTGGGGGAGAGCAGGGGGGAGGGAGGAGGGGAGGAAGGGACCGGTGTGGGGGTCGGAACAGGTGGAACTCCTCCACGCAGCGAAACGCCCAGCGAAGACGCGGCTTCTATCCCGTTCAGCAGCAGCCCAGACTCTCCATGTGGCAGGGGGGCGGCCGCGGGCAGGACAGCCGGACTGGGGAACACTCGAGTGGGACACGAGGGAGAGGACAAGGAGGAGGGCACCGTCATCACACGCTCGCCCAGGAGTCAACGCCTTACACCCGCAGCGCTGCTCTACAGGGCCGCAGTCACACGCAGTCAGGTGAGAATGGGACATGGTTCTACAGTGTTGTCTTTAGGGCACAATTAGACACAGCTCTGTCTAGACAAAGCACTGTCTGTCTAATGGGGGTGGCCCAGTTTTCCCCAAATAATTTTTTGATTTTTCAGCCACACACGGGGAGCAAAGATTAATTAGCATTGAGAGGCTTTGGGGAAATCAAACCCTTTTGATTTCATTTGTTGCCAACATAGAGTGGGCCAAACATTTCTCTGCCTTTATTACTGTCTCTGTCTTGCTTCAACAAGACTAAAAGGAATATTTAAAAAAAAAAAATGTTTGGATTGCTGTCTCCCTCTCGGGTTCAAGACAAGAAAATTACTTTAATTTAATGTGCATTTTTGAAAAGGAAATGGGCAAAGGTCACTCATTGCTAATTAGCTTAGCTCAAACACTGGTAGTCAATGGGAAGCTTTAGCCTGCTTCTGCCAACAGTTCGTAGATAAGCCTTACAAAATCATTAAACGGTCCTCCTGTGTGCTTGTTGGGACTTATTATTTACCACGTTATGTTGCGCTCTATATTTTTTGCACTTTATGTCACTCTTCTATTCGTTAACACAGATGTTTAGTTTTGACCTAATCTGCATTTGCAGTTTCCTTCCGGTATTTATTCTATAATAACATGAAGTGCATAAAAAAATTGCAGTATAACTTGCTAAATAAACACGTAAAGTCACAACAAGCACATAGGACCGTTAAGTGAATTTGTATAGCTAAAAATGAAAAACAAGTGTGTCTACACGTTCACAAACCAGCATCCTTAGAGGTGTATAACAAGAGAAACATGCTGCTGTGCTACAATGATTGCAAATCTATCTCCAATCTGCCGAATATAACCGCCAACACTTCATTAGGTTCAATCTGCTCTTTTTTGAGGTCATGTGACAAATAAAGGGAGCAAACAGAAGCCACTGAGTGCGGTGGAAAGACTACATTCAAGTGGTTAATTATAGACCACTTAATTAGTAGTTAATTACTGCAAGCTCTGCATAGTTGCATAGTTGATTTTGTCAGTATTGGTAGTTTGAACTTCCACGGCCCGTTTAATTTGTGTTCAGTATATTTGTATGTTTCACAAGGAAGATGTGAGGGATAAAAATATATAAGCGTCAAAAGAAATTGATGATTCAGAGATTCAGAAACTTCAGTACCAAGCACAGTTTGTAGCCAGCTTGTCATCAGTGACATGTCGTAGCATAGGGCTCAGGAATCTTGGCAGGAAAAAGGCTACGGGTAATAAGTGTGCAGCGTGCATTAAACATATATACTGTTGATGTTCTCTGCAGAGACGTGGTGTGTCATCAGAGGAAGAGGAAGGAGAGGTGGACAGCGAAGTGGAGTTGCCCAGGAGACGGTAAGAGTTGCTGAAAATAAACTGTATTCACATTTTTATCACCAATCCAGAATGATATTTAAAAGCCCCCTGACATGACATTTAAAGAGATCTTTATATTCAGCTGCAATGTGGCTGAAGAGACACAAACCAAAAGCATGAACTTGAAAGCTTCAGGCATACTGTATATTTTCATATTTGTTCAAATACATGCCTTTGAGTCTGTCCTTTTTTCCATCCTTTTTTCATACCCTATCTCTCTTCTATAAAGAAGGCTACTAAATACAGAAATGCCATTTCAAAGAAACCGAAAATGTGTGTCATATTGGAGCGTCTAAGTGCTTCAATCTTTCAATTTGTGATACAAGCGTAAATAATTGGCATGAGCAGTCTCCATGGGTCACTTGACAGGAGAATTGTAAGAGACAAAAAATGAAAACACAAAAAAAAAAGTTTATGAAAAAAACCCAATACATTTCTAAGAGAAATTTTCAAATTCACAATTTCAAATGCCTCGGACAATTTTCTTGTCAAGTGACCCATGGAGACTGCTAACGCCAATGTTCACGCTTGTATCAACTGAAAGATTCTGACGAAAATAAGCACTTAGCCGCTCCACTATTAAAGGTGCAGTCTGTAAAATGTATTGTAATTTTTCAGAACAGACTTGGTTGAAATGGGATATACTCTTCACAAGTATATTTTAATTAGTGTATCATTCCTTGAAAAAAAATTTTTTTCTTAGAATAATAGTAGGATACATAGTATATCGTATAATATTAACTCCCATTTTCTCCCCCCTATAGGCGTCCTGTGAGCATGTCAAAGTGCCAGTCCCTAAACACCTTCAGCTCAGAGAACCTCTCTGTGTCTGACGGCGAGGAGGGGAACACCACGGACCATTCCCACAGCGGGACGCCCGACGTGGTCAGCACCAACACGGACGAGCGGCTGGACGATAAGAGCGACGACCTGCTGTCCCAGAGCAGTGAGATCCCCGCAGACCCCTCTGACCAGGACGGCCTGTCTGAGAAGGAGGCAGCGCTCAGACAAGTCAAGACCCAGCTCGCCAGCAACGACCATAACTATGAGGTAAGGCTGAAGGGAGAGAATAGGAACTTTAAGCAGTGGTATTTTAGGGACGGCTACGGGGTCAGGGAAAGATTCCAACGGGCTCCACTATAACCTAGCAACACTTAGAATGGCTACTTGCTGCAGTTGGTGTAGCGCTCACAACATCAAAAACCCATTCTGCCGTTGTAAACAGACGGACTACGGCTCTGACTCGCTCTGACTACAGCGATAGGAGGTGATGACATAAATTCTCAAATGCTCAAAATTCTACTCGACCGCCGAAGCCGTCCTCTCAACCGTCGTTGCTTAAAGTCCCTAATGAAGGCGGGGACGGGGAGAGATGTATATGGGCTGATACACAGAGGCATACGGATATAAAAATTAACTGTAAAGGGTTTTTTGGATCATTTTAAAGGTGCACTATGTAGTTTCAGAGAAGGGGGAGTTGTTTACAGAGCCTGCAGTTAGTTTTTCAAAATGTATTTTCTCTACATGTGATTCTTAGTAATTTATAAATCATCATAGATAAAATAAAATTATATTTTGAGGGACCTGGTACCGAACGTACGACTAGAATATGTAAGTAAACCAAATTGTAAACAACAACAGTAAAACAGTAACTTTTCAGGTAGATTTCTTACTTCAAACAGTGTTCCAGTGATCCAATTTTCCTGTGATTTAAGTTTGTTTATTCAGTTATGAGACTATAAAAATGTTCACTTCTCTGACACACCCAAAGTTACGTAGTGCACCTTTAAAGTCCCGATGTAAAGTACCACAGACAAAAACATTGTGTTTCCTCCATAACCAGGGCCTGTACGATGACTCGGACTGTGACAGTGCAGAGCTGGACCATTCAGGCAGCGCAGAACCCAGCCAACCTCCAACCAACTGGTGAACATCTAACTGCAGTTCTAAAGGCCCCTCACTCACTTCTACAGATCTCAGAATACACAGACAGAGTCATGATCAGGGACAGTGCACAGACAGAGGTGGGAAATGGACGCCCAGTCTGTCTCCTCCATCACAAACAGGGAACACACATACCAAGAAGAAGAAAAAATAAATTCTCATGAGTCTTCTTAAACAAACTTGATATTCCGGAAGACACAAAAGAGAAACTTCCATTCCATTTGAGATACAAGCAGCAGCACATTGGAACAGTGAAACTGAAGCTGAATCTGGGGCACTAGCCGAGCCGCTCCTTCTCCTTAGCAAAATGGTCCAAGATCAGTTTTGCAAATACACTTCAAATGACACCTCAGCCACAGACAGACAGAGGCCTCAGCCAAAGAGGCCATCTATCTACTCGACTGTCCGTTACTGTCTCGAGTCACCTTCCAATGTCAATTTGTGTTTTTTTTTTGTTTTCTTTCATTTAAAAAAAATCTTTGTCATGAAAACGTGTCACGTTATTTCACATCATGTCATATGTCAGAGAACTAGATTTCAAAATCCTATCAGGGCTTCTCTTCTATGTTAATGTTTTATGTATTCAACAGTCAGTGGGACAGCCCCTGATGTTGCCGTTTGCACTTAATTTATGAAACATACTTATTTGATCATTTCCATATCCAAAACCATTATGCACTGACTAATTTATTTATTTTACAGTTGATTCATTGTTCTTTAAAAAAAAGAAAGAAAAGTTTACATTTCTCATTTGTGTTTTTAAGTTTTTTTATCTATATTTGTGTCATGGATTTATTATGTTTCCATTTTTTTTATTCCTGCGTTTTAATATCAGTGTAAATATGTGATGTTGTAAAAAAAAAACGAACAATTATTTTTTGTTTGTTTTTAAATGTGAGATTGTATACGTTAAAGGTGCTGATATTTGTAACTAGGTGGCGCTACTCTGTTTTGAACCTGGAAAAAAAGCTTATGGTGGTAGAATGTACTGTAGCTGCTGTTCATGCCCGAGCATCAAAATACAGATGGAAAAATACATGAACAAAGAAAAAGCAATATGGCTGCTCTGGTCCAGTATGTGTGGACAGTGTCACAGGTTCATTCCGGGCAGACAGGCTTTTTTTTTTTTTTTTTTTCTTAATTAGTATTGCAGAGTTTACTGTATTAAAACGCAATACCGGTTGGAAAATCCCTTTTTATGAGCTTCTGAGGAGGGTGTGTGTATATAGCATCAGAAAAAGCATGCTCGTGAGAAAAGGTATGGATAGCCTTTTGGTTGATGGTCACTGTTTGTGTGACTCAGATCAAAATGAAATATAACATCCATCCATCCATTTTCCATAGAGGATAAAAAAAATGCAACAAATGAAATTCTGCAGATGTTCAAAGACGCTTAAAGTTTGAAGGCACGTGGATGACGGGGACACAAAACACCAAAACAGATATTAAGAATAACTGCAGAAAAAAATATGATGACACGCATGGTTTTTATGCTTTCACTCACTCTGACCTTTAGTAGCCAGACTTGAGACCACACTATGTTTGCAGTGTGCCAGCACAGACGAAAGGAGATGAGTTAAAGGTGCTCCGAGGAACTTTCAGTTTGTGTTCATTCTTGCACCCCCTTTGGACAAAAGCGGTAGTGTTTTTACTACGCCAGCTGTAGTTCCTGGTTGAGCATACCCATGACAAAGGCATTAAGAAAAACTATTTAAAATTAGCATTCTTTGCACTGATGGTCTCGTTTGCTGTTACATGTAATCTATAATCATCAAAGGAAAAATTTGACTGTTTCAGAAATATTTAAAAGTTCCTTGTAGCAGCTTTAAGTTTAGAGCATTCGGAAAATGTAATGTTCAGGCTCATTTAAGCCAATCTGAATGTAGTGTTGTCTTATTAACACACAGAAAGCAATTGCAGGCTTATAATGTGGCTGAACAGAAGAAAAAAAAAAGAAGAAAAAATAAATGACCTTTAGCTTACTCATCATGAGGGGGATAATCCCCTAAAAATGAGACCTGTGTTACACTGCTAGGATGTGTCAATCTAGTAGATGAATGTTGATGGAGCTTTACGAGCCCATAATGTAGTGTTGTAGTCCATTGTTTACAGAAAGGTCACACTGACATTGTCCTCACCAGCTTGAATTTTTGGCCGACAGATTGGTCATTTTTCACTCATGTGTAAGGGCTCCTTCATTACACACAGTATATTACATAAAGCAACAGTTTTGATGTCCTTTGTGTCCCTTGACAAGCCTTCCAATGTGGCTGTTGGTTCGAACTGACCGCACCACAGCACATTGCAATCTCGTTAAACGTTGATTAATGACCAAAACCGGTCCCACTCAATAAGCTAGACATGGCAGCTTGTTTTAATAATTAAATTTCAAACTTTAAAAATGTGTAGAATATTTTAAAAAAATACAGACTGTGGCCCCAAGAATTTAAAGCTAGAAATCCTCTCGCTAGGATAAAGATGTTGCCAAAAAGCAAACCTACTGCCCTCTAGTGTCTCCATTGCAGAGGTGCTTGTGTTTTCCCCATATGATGCGGATTGTAACAACCCCCTGTATGAACTGATAACGTTTGCTTTTTTTTATACTGCATTATTGTAACAGTACAATAAATATATTTAAGAAACAATTTAAAAATAAAAACCAAACCTGTTAAATCTCAGTTTTGAGTGTTCAATCAATCAATGTACTTTGAGGATGGTGACAAAATTCTCAAAGACAAAGTTGTGGTTTGAGCATTTCACATCTTTATTTCTGTATTTTTTGTGGTCATTCTTTATTTTTTTTTTAAACAATGTTGTGGCACCCAGGTCTACAGTCTCAAAAACGTGCACAAAAGTATTTTTTTTCTCCTTCCCTGCAAATAAAAAATAAAATAATAAATTCTGTCTAGAGCAAAGCAAAGAGCAGGAAACTAGTGTTATTAATAATTCACAAACCCTTTTTCTTTGTCTAGTTCCAGAGCTCTAATGATTTCATTTTCAGTTATCAGCCTCATCACATTGAATAGACAGTTTCAGTCACTGTGTAGGAGTTAATCCCCCTTTGGTAGTTTAAAAAAAATAGTTCCTCCATGTTTAAAACAAATATTCCAACATATTTTTTCATTCTCTTTAGTATATATCAGTCTTTACAAAAAAAAAAGCGAGGAGAACCCTCTGCTTCCGATCCCCTAGCCCAAAGCCCCCCAAATACCTCCCCGTCCCAGCAAAATATCAACACATGATCTTGGGACCAGGAGAAAGGGGGAGCCAAAAAATAGGAATGACATGTACAGGGGCGAGACAGTGACACGCATCGTCGTAATACACATTTTAAATTATCCGGATAAATCCATTTTTGTGAGTGTTAGAAACATTGGTCGTCATAACCAAATATAAATCAGTGACAGTGCATATAGCTACGTATTCTCAATGACACGAGTGTATAATTCATGTAACAAGCACTTTGATTGAAAAGGGTGACAAAAGGAGGGAGAATGCTGTGTATACTTAAAGCAAGTTGAGTATGAACATAGAATGGAGGGGACCAACTTTTGGAACTTGGGTGAGGGAAAATGAGGGACAATAAAACAGTCACTCTATTCTTATTTTTGTAACTTTTTTTTTATTTTTCCATTTTTTGTCTTTTCCTTTTTAAAGAAAGAAAAAAAACTGACTGTACAGAACTAAATCTATATACCTATTCAGAGTGTTCCAACTCTTCTCCTCTGTGATGGCAATGACAGAAAAAAATTAAAGGGGGATGAGAGCACATAGGATCCATTAAAAAAAATTAAAATTAAAAAAAAATGTTGTCCAAATAACAAATCATTAAAACCTCCCAGCTCGACTCAAAAAAGGGGGGAATTAAAAACCTAATCGTTGACTTCATTCGACTAAAAACCAAAAAGAAAATAAATAATGAACTCAGCTGACCAAATCAGAGGCGATGATGATGACATGATTCTCAAAATGAGGAAGAGGCGGCAGTTATAATATATAAACTCTTTTTTAAGTTGGATAGTTGCATTAGACTGCTTTATGGTAGCCGATGATATAAAAAGTGAGATTTAGTGCAGATGCAGTGTCATATCAGTTCGCTGCCAGTCCTGTGGCCTCAGTGGAAAGCCTGGAGAAAACAGACAGGAGACACCAGGCAGGGAGAGAGAGAGAGAATGAGGCATGCAATCAGACAGACCAGATAAATGGCATTTACTTTACACGATCATAAGAATATACATTTACATTATAATAGTGAAATAAAATCCTATATAATGTGGATATATGAAAACAAAAACTGTATTATTCAGTTCTTAAACTGATACTCAATGGTCTGTGAGTGGAGCCATGTTGAAGAAAAACTTTATCATTTGAGTTGGAGGACAAGAAAGCGATTGAGCATTTCCCAATATGTCGACCTGTTCCTTCAAAATTAAGCTAAACTTTGATGTTTTTGTATTTTTTTTAAATATGAACCAAAAGCTCTAAATTAATTGTGGTTAGGTGCCTTTCATACCTGAGGGCAACATTTTCATGAAACTGACATTACAATGGCTTCTTACATAAGCAGCAACACAACACACATCATACTTCTTTTCTATTATGAACGCTAGCAATAATCACTTAAAAATTCACTACAAGAAAAACTATTCTCATAAATATGTGACATCTTGAAAGAGAGCCGCTACCTGAGCAGAGCTTAGACAAAAAGAGAGAAAATGCTTCAGTAAATCATTCACTGTCCATGCTAAAAGTTCAAAGTCATTTAAAAAATATAGAATGCACTCAACATGCCCTTTTTCCCTTTAAAAGAGAGACAGGCCAAATCAAGCTACGGATACTATCTACATTAGAAATATGGCAGCAACCATCTGTCTGGCTGTGTGTAACATCTTGATTGTGTGCGTTTTGTTTTTCCGTCGCAAAAAAGCGTGGCATGGCAGAATACAAAAGCAAGTGCATGTACAGACAAGTAAGAGAGCATTGTCCGCGGCATATAGTATATAGTAGATGACTTAAGATTCCTTTTTTCTCGTTAGTAAGGGGAGAGCCGCCGCCGTTTAGACTTGGAGCTCAACTCGGGGGCCATTTTGGGCTCATTGGGTATTGGGTGGTGGGCGGGGTTACTGCTGTTGCCGCTGACAACATGGAGGGCCAGTAGGGGAAGGGGCTTGAGACTGAGGAGACTGGACACACAGGCAGGAGAGCTGGGGAGCAGGGGGTCAGTGGAAGAGAGGGGGATGGAAGAGGAGAAGGAGGAAGCAGTAGTGGTGCTAGTAGTGGTAGTAGTAGTAGTAGCAGAAGGGCTGGAGGTCTGTTCAGGGTTCAAGGAGGAGGAAGAGGAGGAGGAGGAGGAGGAGGGAGGAGGTTTAGAGGACTCTACACTGTAGAAAGGAGAGACACAAAGGAGAGAGAGAGGGACAACACAGTCGGGATGGGTGTCACAGGGCAGGTTGCTGAGTGAGGGATGGGACGGGTAAGGGGAGGTGGTGTGTGGGGGGGGGGTCGCTTAGGGTTGTGATCACACAACATAAAGACAAAAAGATTCATTAGGAATGGATGCATTGAGCGAAAACATAAAAAAAGGGGGGAATTGATTTTTAAAAATGGAAGAAAAATGATATGAGGGGGGTCAATCAACTCAAAAATAAATAAATCACATCTCTATTGATGGCTCAATGTGGATTAAAGTGAAGGGCAGAAGGGAAAACACACATGCAGACTGACAGAGAGTTAGCAACACCAAAGTGATGATTAGAAGAAGCCAAAAAAATACCATTCACCTAAACATTTAAAATTTAAAAACCAATCCCAACTTAAAAAAAAAAAGTCGAAATATCTGTTGGGCCAGTTATTTATCTGAACGACATTAGATACAAAAACTATATTGTTTTATGTTTACATGTATTACTACATCTCAAATAACATTTAAAATTGTCTGAAAGTGAAATCAGAAAGCTAAAGTTTTGATTATTTAAAAAGGAATGGTTCAACATTTAAAATGTTCGCGATTTTCCTTACTCACCAACTCAGTATAAGGCGACAGAAACCTTCCCTTTAACTGTGTGTGGATTTTTGATGCCGCTAGGGGCACATAGGTCGCTCATCCGGGTTAGCTTAGCCACAGCAGGCAAATCGCTAAAAATTTAAAATGTTGAACTATTCCTTTGAAGCCTGTGAGTGACTGGACCTTATTGGGAGCTTCGAGTATAGAAGTGATTGTCTCACCTGGCGTTGATGAGGTACTCAGCCAGACTGATGCTGGCGGGCGAGCCGGTGATGGTGACCTGCCGGTCGGTCGAGCCGTCCACTGGGTTGGCGATCTTGATCTGGGCGCCCGACATTTGCCTGATCTCATTGATCTTGGCTCCCTGGCGGCCGATGATGCACCCAATGAGCTGCAGTGGAGAGAGAACCAACATCATTAAAAAGGTGCACTAAATAATATTTTTTGACAAACATTTTCTAAGTCTTACGTTTGGTTCCTGGTGCCCCAAAATAATTTAGTTTTGATTCATGATGATATTATAATTATTCAATACTAATAATTACATATAATGAAAATATGTTTTGTAAAGTAACTGCTGCCTCTACAAATGTAAACAAATCCCCCTCCCCTGAAACTGCATAGTGCACCTTTAAGAGAAGTGATCATTCTGCTTTAAATTTTAGTCTTCTGATGGATCCCAGTCAAACGGAATCGTAAACATGAAGCTACAGATGTTGTGTTCAAAAAGTCAAACTAAGACTAAGCTGACATTAGATTAGAGTTAGCAGTTAGATGAAAAGTGAATAGAAACTATAAGTAAACAAACATAGCCAAGAGTAGGTGTACTTTTGGACCCAAAATAGCCAAAGCCAAAAGTCAGACTGACAAAATGCACTGACCAATGAAAAGAGAGTAAATTGTGGGGTCTGGGAGTGTAAAAGTGTTTTGAAGATTGTATAAAGAGACCTGAAACTGAATGTAGAAAGTACTTGTCTACTTCCGTAAGACTCCAATTCGCTACTACACATGCCCTAACTTTGACTATTGAACAATTTTTTTTAAACTATTTTTCGAAGCACTTACATCATTTGGAATGGTCATCTCGTGGGAACTGGTTTGAGCATTAGCATCAATCCCTGAAAAACATAAAAAGAAGATTATAAACAATGACTAAATAATATGTTGTAATGTGCATATCAGTCTGCATGCAACACACAGAGTGGAGATCTAGTATCTGTCTATCGGCGATGACATACATTAATTTCA
>OX442350.1:32063721-32108721 GCA_949357725.1 Hyperoplus immaculatus
CACAGACACAGACACAAACACACACACACACACAGGCACACACACACACACACACACACACATGCACACACACACACACACACACACACACACACACACACACACACACACACACACACACACACACACACACACACACACACACACACACACACACACACACACACACACACTACCCATTACCTTGTCTGTACAGGTCAGAGTGTAGAAAGGAAAGTCCCTGTGATAGTGACTGGCACAACCTCAGAGACTGCATCCAGCTGGTGGTGTGTTTACACAGATAAGAATGGAGAGAACCCTGGAATCAATGGGACACATGTTATTTATGTCTAGGAACGTCTGCATTAAAGAGCTCAGAGTATTTGGACACATTGGCTTCAGGTAAACATGTATCCCATGGTCTCAACCTCGTGTCTCTGGCAGATCAGGACTATACAACTCCAGCTCACAACAGAAAAGGTTATTAAAGGTGCAGTATGTAACTTTGGGTGTGTCAGATTTATTCTCATAACTGGCCCTAGGTTTAGCATACAAACATATTCTACTAATACATTTGGTCTGTAGTGCCTCCAATAATTAAGCTTTGATGGAATTATTCAATACTAAGAACAACATGTAGAGAAAATATGAATACAACCAATTGAATCTGAAACAAATGAAAATAGTTATAATCAGTCTGGAATATTGGATATTTGGTAAAGTGTATAACTTTATACTTTAGCCTAGAAACAAGCAACTTACATTCAGATGTTCTAAGCTTAAGAATAAAAAATATTTCAGTGTTTTAAACTATCTACGAAGAACTTACAGTTTTGGTTGATTCTAATCGGCACCTTTGGATTGGCTACACTACAGTATGTAATATAGTAAAAAGGAGAAAGCATCCTATTTGAAATGCAGGGTATATATTCCTTGACAGACTATAGTTGTGACTCACATATTCAGCAAATTCCAGGACAATCAAACTGCTTCCATCCGGTTTCCTCCCTGTTCCATGGAAGTGGAGCATGCCAGCCTGCTTCATGAGTGGCAGCTCATAGACTTCCTTCTCTGCAGTGAATGGACGACTGCAGCCCGGAGGGAAAACCTTCACTGCCACCGTGGAGCCCAGGTATTTCCCCTGCCAAACTGCTGCAAAATTCCCACGGCCCACAATCTGTAAACAGGATCAGAAATACTTAATTGATCCCTGGGGGGGGGGGGGGGGGGGGGTTTGGTTTGTTACAGTTGCTGCAATTAAGAATAAAAACACACGCAGAAGAAATAGGTTTAAAGAATATGTGCAACAACTGCAAGGAATACTTCACCAATACGGAACTAGTGTTCTATCATTATAGAGCTGCAACGATTAATCGATTATTAAAATAATCGCCAACTATTTTGATAATCGATTCATCGTTTCGAGTAATTTTTTAATAAAAAATGTCCAAATTCTCTGATTTCAGCTTCTCAAATGTGAACATTTTCTGGTTTCTTTAATCCTATTATGACAGTAAACTGAAATATCTATGTGTTTTGGACATAACAATACATTTGAGGACGTTAACATGGGTTTTGGAAAATGTTTCAACATTTTCACCATTTTCTGACATTTTACGGACCAAAACACTAATCGATTAATAACGATTAATCGAGAAAATAATCGTCAGATTAATCGATTATCAAAATAATCGTTAGTTGCAGCCCTACATTATAAAATCGCTATTATAATACACTGAATTAGGTTTTTCTTCCCTCAGTCTTTCCTCAGTCTTCCCTTGGCCTAGCTGTCCTCTTAATTCTAACCCTACATTTGTACTAGTGTGATGTCACACTACTAAAATGTAGGGTTAGACAGTGAGACCATAAACTCTTTCTGCCTTTTCTCAGGCTAGGATTAACCGATTTCAAAAATGTTTGCACACTTATACTACAGAGGATCTCAGAGTTCAATACACCTCATATTCCCACCGGTGAAGTAGGTCTTAAACAAACAAAACAAATCTAAAAAATAATATAATAAGTTAAAAAAGGTGAATAAGTAATGAATAATGAATATCATTATACAACATGTACACAATGTAAGTACTGGACATAACTGGAGTATAGTAATATGTATGAATATTAACGTCAGAAAGTGTTATTTAAATATAGCATCATATCAATAATACCAACACAGCACTGCATTAGTAAAATGTACAGTTCAATTATTGCACTGAAGAAATATTGCACATGAAAGTAGATTATAAATGGCAAGAAGAACATACAGGTACAATAACAGCACATGGGACGATCAGGGGAGGGCAATTTGTTTACTTTTGCAGAGCCTGCAGTTAGTTTACAAAACATATTTTCTCTGTATGTAATTCTAAGTAATTAAAAACTCTATCATCATAAATCAAAATCAAATTATTTTGAGGCTCCTGGAACCAAAAGTAAGACTAGAATATGTTTGTAAACCAAACTGAGGGCCCTGCTGCTGTAAAAACAACAACAGTGAAACAGTAACTTTTCAGAAAGCTTTCTAACTTCAAAACTGTGTTCCAGGTATCCAATTTTCCCACGAGGAAAGTTTGTTTATTATGTTATGAGAATAAAAACAAGAAAAAATGTTCACCTTTATGACTCACCCAAAGTTACATTGTGCACCTTTAAAATTACATTTGGTAGCTGCTGGGCTTACCTGCTGTAGTTCGATGTTAGAAGTGTCAATCTCAGGGGTTTTTGTTGTTTGGCGACTGCAGCTGTAATCATCAGAGGAAGGTGGATTCTCCAGCAGAGGACAGAAATCTGATTGAAGAGTAACAAACAAACGACAGAAGTAAAAGGGAGTGTTTGGTGGCCAGATAAACGCCAAGGTCTCTCCGGTCCAGAAAGAATGAAACACTTCCAAGGACAAACAAAAGACATCATGGGAAACCGGCCTGAATTTAGAGAAACGTGGAAACATGACAGGAAGAATGTTTTTCCCCTAATCTCGAGAATTTGGGCAACACATACTGCATACTGCATGTCCTGTCTGATTTGAATAACGTATTAGCATAATGATAATTCAGTAGCTGTCACATTAAAAGGTGCACAATGTAACTGACTGTGGGTGTATCAGAGAAGTGAACATTTTCTAAGGTATATTCTCATAACTGAATAAACAAACTTTCTTCACAGGAAATGTGATCCCTGGAACACTGTTTAAAATTAGAAAGCTACCCTAAAAGTTAGGATTTTCCTGTTGTTGTTTACAGCAGCAGGGCCCACAATTTGGTTTACAGACATATTCTAGTCTTACTTTTGGTTCCAGGTTACTAAAATGATTGATTTATGATGATATAATTATTCAATACTAAGAATTAGATGTAGAGTTAATAGTTTTAGTAAACTAACTGCAGGCTCTTGTCAAGAAATCCCCACCTGCTGAAACTATAGTGCACCGGTAACGCTTTATACTAAGGGTCTTGTAGTAAGCCTTAGTTAATAGGTAATAAGGACCTTATTAGATGCTTATTAACATTAATTTGTGTTAATAAGACTATATTTAAGTGTTAATAATAACATAATAAACACGTTGACAGTTTTATAAGCACTTATAAGAAATTTCTTAACTATTTATTGATTGCTTAATAGCATTAATAAAAGTCTTATGAGTTTCTGATAGCTGTTAATAAAAGCATTACAAACCTATTTATTGAGTCTTACTAACTTGCCTATTATGTCATTGTTAAACCTTTACTAAGCATAGTTTGTTGCTTTATGAAGGTAAACACATCTTTATTAATCAATTATTAGCAGTTAACTATGCTCTATGAACAATGCTTATTAAGGTAATAAGTTCTTTTTAACAGTTACTAAGTACTATATCTTGTCAAGGTGGATACAATGAGAATTAGAAAAACGACATAATGTTAGAGCGGTGAAGGTATTTGTATAGCTTTAATGTTTTTCTAGTTGAAGTACCTTCAAAAATGAGTTTTCTGAGTTTGGTTTGCAGCGCCATATCTTAGTAAAGTCACTGATTTTTATCCCTCTTTCCAAAATGTTGTCTTTTGGCATCTAGCATAATGAGCATAATATATTTGTTTTTGCTCTGAAGTGATTCTTTCACCTCTTTGTGTGCGCGCACATGTTGAGTGAGTGTTAAAATTAGATGCCCCGAGAACGTAGTATATTTTTCACAATCTATGATGAATATGACTCGTATGATCGGTTTTGTGACTCATAGCATTAAAGGCTTTTATTTTGAAGGTAGTTGTAAAACTGGAAGTTCCGTTTATGCAAGTCGCTGATGGCTTGCCGCCAGCTTGACGCCAGCTTGACGCCCATACTTGACGCCCATGCTTGACAAAGTGTTTCACGAACATAAGGAGAACATGTCGGAGTCGTCAGCACCCCAAAACACATGTCAGTATTCACTGCAGAGATGGTGGCAATTCTATGGGCATTACATTGGATGGAGGATAATAAACAGGGGCATTCTATAATTTGTAGTGATTCAGCTGCAGCTTTGAATTCAATAAACGAAGGAAAATCTAAGTCCAGAACAGACTTAAGTTTGAAAATACAACAGTCTTTATTTAGAAGTTACAAGGCAGGGAGAGAGGTGGGGTTTCTCTGGGTACCAGTGGGTGTGAAAGGGAATGAGGAGGCGGATGAGGAGGCAAAGAAGGCGGTGAAGGAGGAAATGGTACACATTCATTTGCAACATGGGACATCGGAATACATGGAAAAATAAACAGGGCTCTAAAAGAAAGGTGGCAAAAAGCTTGGGAGAAGGAAAAGAAAGGTAGGGCGTACTTTGCAGTGCAGGAAAATGTAAACAGAGGTAGGTGCACTTTTAGGTGTGTTAGAAAGGACGCAGTAGTTATCACAAGATTGAGGCTTGGTCACTGTGGGTTGAGAAGTGGGCTGGCTCTGATAGGCAAACACCCAGATGGCAAGTGTGAGTGTGGAGACAGAGACTGTGAAGCATGTACTCCTCCAGTGTAAGCTCTATTACAGTCAAAGGAGGAATCTTTTCCGAAAACTTGGATCAGCTGGGGAATTAGTTTTCAATATGCACAACCTTCTGAATCTGGAGTCATGGGATAAAACAAAGGACTTGTTGGATTATCTTCACAACACTGTTGTGTGTGTCAATGTTTCTTTGTATTGTCTTTATACAGTAACAAGAAAGACCAGCCTGACTCAACCTTCCCCTGAGGCTACGGAAAAGCCCGACTCGGAGTCAAGTCCGTTGTCATCTGACTCCTCCTCAGACGATGGGAAGAGGAAGTATAGCAGAAGTCAGCATTGTACTGTTGCAGAGGGGGCCAGCAGTAGAGGGCTTCTTTTTTTTTTTTTTTTTACCACATACTGTATATAAAATGATCTGTTCAAATGTATGCATTAATAATTTCACTGCTTTAGTTTGCAACCAGACAGCCATTTATTTTTGCACTTCTTTTCGAGTGTAGTTCAGCCATGTATTATTAACACACATTTTTTTTTAATTATTGTTTGATGGAAGTTTTTTTTGCTCTACTTGTTTAATTGTTTTGTTGTTCTTATTCATTTAATATTTTTAATTAATAGTCCAGTCTTAATCATTGGACACTTGAATCGATGTCAGGCAGCATTTTTATTTTACAAAAGTTATTTTTTTTACACTTATTAAAATGTTGTTTCTGAAAGTTCTGGAAAAAAATCTGATTTTTACAAATGCACAGTTATGTGATTTGTTTCCTTAATTATTGATTTTCAAGAATATTTTTCATTGAAGTTCTGAAGATTTTAAAGGAAAATAAAAATATATTTTTCAAAAGAGCTGTCTTAAAGTGTGTTTTTGTGCTTAAGCGTTATTACCTGTTTAATAAAGGATTTATTAACCTTAATAAGCATTGTTCTCGCTTTAGATCCAGTACCTTCAAAATGCATAGTTAACTGTTTAATAAAGGACTTATTACCTTAATAAGCATTCTTCATAGAGCATACTTAACTGCTAATAATTGATTAATAAAGATATGTTTACCTTCATAAAGCAACAAACAATGCTTAGTAAAGGTTTAACAATGACATAATAGGCAAGTTAGTAAGACTCAATAAATAGGTTTGTAATGCTTTTATTAACTGCTATCAGAAACTCATAAGACTTTTATTAATGCTATTAAGCAATCAAAAAATAGTTAGGAAGTTTCTTATAAGTGCTTATAAAAGTCGTATCACACTGTCAACGTGTTTATTATGTTATTATTAACACTTATATATAGTCTTATTAACACAAATTAATGTTAATAAGCATCTAATAAGGTCCTTATTACCTATTAACTAAGGCTTACTACAAGAACCTTAGTATAAAGCGTTACCGGGAGGATTTATTTTAATAAGGTCTGTTATCTAATCTCCTCTTGCTTGGCCCAACACCTGCAGACACCTACTTTCACTGTTGTCCGATGAAGTAGAAAGGCAAATTTTAAAAAATTGCAAAAATACAAATATTTGCCTCGAAAAAAAGGTCTTTGTCATGTTGAAAACAAAAAGAAGAGCTTACTTGTCTCTTCAGACAGTCTCCATTTGGTAACAACAATCACGAGGGACAGGAGAAGCAAAATTCCTACCGGAATGATCACTGTCAGTCCTACAATTTTACCTAAAGAGGAAGACAAAAAAGAGTACGTAAATGCGATCTGTGAGTGAATGAGTAACACCACCTTTAGAGTATTATTTAAAATCTGGCATTTTCGTGTGATTGTAGCGTTGTTTCTTCTAAAAAGGGGAGTCGAGATGTCCTTGATGGAAGTGCAGGTCTAAATATTTAATGAAAAGATTAAATACCTCACACTTATGAGACACTTAGAATATCATTTTGTGGGGGCGCTCCGGTGGCGTAGTGGATAAGGCAAGGCAAGGCAAGTTTATTTATATAGCACAATTCAGACACAAGGCCATTCAAAGTGCTTTACAGGGGCAAGATTAGAATACATAAAACACATTTATAATAAGCGCATACCATATTGGCTTCGGCCTTCATTGCAGTGGTCACGGGTTGAAATCCCACCCGTGGACCTTTACTGCATGTTATCCCTCTCTCTCTGTCTCCCCATTTCAACTCTATCAAATAAAGCTTGAAAATGCCCACAAAGAATCTTTAGAAAAAAAAGAATATCATTGTCACTGTGTTGTTTGCGAGTGATATTCAATGATCGGTTAGCAATCTTCTTCTTATCATACCTACAGAATCGGAAGGAGAGAAAGAGATTTGAGGCTCTTCCGACTCTCTGGTCCAAGTGATGTTGCTGTTGCACATGTCCGTGTTGCAAACACATTTAATCACGAAATCGTTGAACTGCGGCTGTGCCTTGCATGTTGAATCTGGGCAAGACTTCTCAACAATATCACAAGCTGCAACAGAAAAATCAGTAACACAATGTAAAAGTTATTAAAGATATGAGAATCTAAAAAGGGCCTGTTCACACCAGCTTTGTTTAGTGGGACTGAAACTAAACCCTGGAGCATTTGAGCACTCGGTGCGGGTTTTTTGTTATGGTTTGAACGCAGTCCCAAACTCTGGTGCGCACTAAACAACCGGACTCTGCTCTGCTTGAAAGAGGTGTTCTCGGGCCGCTTGAAAGTGAACTCTGGAGCGGATCATCTTCTGGTTTGAACCCAATCCGCACTGTTCACAGGAAGCCTAGTATTTACGCATTTTGTTGCTGTCTTTTGCATTACGTCGTTCATTAAATGCACCTGTTATTAAGCTAACACGCTCTCAACTGGTGCGCACCAAGCAGGCAAACCATTAGGTGTGAACACAACCGTAATATGGCTTCTGACACACTTATATGTATCACCAATTACAAAATATAAATCACAGCATGGTAGTCTGTTGCAATTTCAGTCAGGAGAAAATGACAATGGTAGAGTTTGAGGCTTGAATTTAATTAGATTTTAAAAATGCAATAATGTTTAGACCTATGAGTCTTATTAAAACTATTACAAGTTAATCACTTCAGACCATGCAGAGAGCAGTCCACAGGTTCTGGATATATATTCACCGTTCTGGAGGTTTCTTACCCAGAGTGTCCACCTGTAGCTGGGCTTGGATGATCTGATGGTAGCCCACACAGCAGTGGGTGTTCTCACAGAGCTGCACCGAGCCGCTCACGTTGCCGGCAGATGTGAATTTGTTGCTCAGCGGAGTCACCTGGAATGCACATCGTCTCTTCTGAGGAAAGGACTGGCTGGAGACAGCAGCTGTGGATGTTGTTCAGTTGGAGGAAAGATTACATTCTCTCTCTCTGGCTATAGCAGTAGAAGCTTGTGATCTAGGCCTTATGGTGACTATATCATTTTAGAATGCTAAAAACTTAAAAGGTGCGCTATGTAAATGTGTTGTATTTGAAATGAAATAGAGACGTGACCTTCTGCAGTGATTTTCTATAAGAATTTTAAAATTGTGAAATCTCTTTTTTTGCATTTTCATAATTAGAATAATGGGTTGGTTTTACAAATCAAATGTTTAGCCTCGCTAGGATCATCTAGACCAAATTTGAGTAGTCTAGGTGTATTGGTTTACAATTAGGACTAAAACAGTGAAATCTTCCATTATAGCAATAGAATAACAGTTACACAAATGTGAAACAGTGTCATTAAAAGAATGTTAAGACTCATTGGAATATGTAGTCCAAATAGAGGCGCATAAAAACAAAGGATCGTCCGTTGAACATTGACAATACATTTTTATTTACCTGCCATAATGGAAGCTCTGAATAGGAAGATAACTTGAGTGTAATATTGATTAATTTATTAAACTATGCAACAATGGTAATAGGCACAAAAAACTACAATACTACAAGGACTACAGTAGCCCTTCATACAGCCTCCATAATCCAGCTTGTACAATGGGTTGGTACTAATTAAAGGGTTTTATTGAGTTGCAGCAGTTACACATTAAAAAGGCACATGCAACTATTCAGGAATCGACAATCAAATGTAATCAATTAAAAGTTCAGGGAGCAGACAGAAAGAAACAGATACATACGCAGCTAGAGCCCCTCAAAGCCTCTAAAGTTGCTCATGTATGTGTAAAAAATACTGTTTTGTTTGACTCATTTATATATATTATAGAAAACTCAACTCACCCACAGCCAAAATCAGCCGCCAGTGATAGAGAGCCATGGTCACTGTGAGCACAATGGAAGACGTATACGCGTGTTCTGTTCTCCTGGGAATGTGAGAGGAGTTTCTCACGTTTCCCGGCATCACTCCCCGCTACCACACACACACACACCTGCCTGCTGCACACAGATTGGAACCTCCAGGACCTCATAAAGCAAAATGTTATCAAAAACACAAACGATGCATCTTTGTATATCATCGATAGACGGCTACAATCTGGTGTTAACGAAAGGATATGTCCTCTCTAAGCTTGACTTATATCATTGTTCTCTGTGTGCAGCTGGCTGAGACGAGGGCGCAGTGACCGTCTACAAATGCCAAACTACAAACAATAAACATTCACTATCTTCACTTTACCGTGTAGGGGAGAACGGGGTATTCTGAGACACTTTTTACATTTGCTCCCCTCTAAGTGAGCTAAAATGATTTATCACTAAAATGTACACATTTCCCATTAATTCAGGATGTGTCCTAGAAATGGGCATTAGCAGAATTTTTTCAAGACAAAGGGCAGTGAAAATATGATTGTTTAAAAAAAAGTTGTCATGTGTCTCACTTTTTACACTCTGAAACTACCATAACAATACAAATTATAACAGAATCCTGACAGCTAGCTTGAAAAACAAATATTACAAAAATAATGTCGGACTAGTAACAGAATCATGGGGTTTGGTCAATTAAGCAAAAAGAAAATCTAAACACTTGAAATGAACTGATCAAATACAACATATAATTCATATTCAATAATTAACATTCAAATGACAGATAGAACCAGTTAGTTTAAAACACAGTCTGGGGGTCAGAACACAGGACTCTTAGAGCCATGTGTCTGGGGGTCAGAGCAAAGGACAATCAGAACCAGAACAGTCTGGGACTCAGAACAGGACTAGACCCAGCTGTCATTGTCCATCTTTGAGTCTTTTTTTTCTGCATTTGTTTTATTGGGATCATTCATCGAATAAAAACATATTTCTTAGAGTAGTTACGAGGACTACAGTTTTGTTGATTCCAGCGTCACCTTTGGACAAAAGCAGTAGTGTTTTACGACACAAGCGCTTGCTGGTGTGTTAGTAGGCCTATAGGCCACAGCCACCTGCCTTTTCTTCTTATAATATGGCTGCGGTTGGGGCGTCTAGTCTAAATAAACCAGATCTACGCCTCGTTTCCACATACGTATGTCACTCATGTCCGTTTTACAGAAGGTGCTTCTAGTGTCTAACGGAAGGAAATCTCAAGAGAGTCTGGGCGTCCGTGTCTCTGGCGATGCCGCAGCAATCGCGGGCACTCTCCCTTGTGTCATTAAACTAATACATCTGACTATAGACTATTTCATATCAAACGGACACAGATGATGTCTGTATTTGATATCAAACTGATACAAAAAGCAGCATCGCCATCACCCATTGGCAGTACGATGATTGGATATTCAATAAGTGTGGAGCTCATGTGCATATTCAAATTAATTTAAAAAGAAACTTGTAATACAAAATGTTTTACTTTTCAAGTATACTTTTACTATGTAAAGTTTTACTGTGGTAGGAGTAAAGGAAAAAATTAAGCCTATTTGGGTTTATTGTGGGCATGTACGATTAGTGTATAGCTCATTTGCATATTAAAATACATTTTCAAAGAAACTTGTCATACAAAACATTTCAATTTTCATGGATACTTTCATTGTGTAAAGTTTCATTTTGATAGGACTAAAGGAAAAAAATAGCCCTATTGGGATTTATTGGTGTCTCGCCTTATTGGCACACATCTCGGATTGATGAGAATTAAACATATTTCCTCAACTAGGATTTCTTAGGACTTTTAGTATGTTGTTCTGGACACCTCATAGAAATTATCTGAGCTGAAAACATTTTTTACAATTTATTCTATGAAAAACGCTATTTTGCCTGGACTATAGAGCTGTTAAGCGGAAGTGGCGGAATTATGGGGCATGGGACCTATCGGCTGAAAAAAAATGAATGGGAGTCTATGGAAAGTAATCTACTATTTTCTGGTCCCAGTCATTAAATACCTTGGATTACATATATGTTTTGTATGGGTCTAAATGATAATTTTTCATGTGAAGAGTTTGACGGTATGTTGTATGATTATTCGTCTAACGGCTTTTGAAAAAATGTTACGAGAACAACTACAAGTCTTGTCGCCTCTGTGACGTCACCTCAACACATTCCCTCCACTTCTCGACTGTCAGTGCAAATGCTAATGCTAATGGCTGGCGTGGACAACGCCAACAATCTCCCCTCTCGAGAAATTGAAACTCCACATGTCCACTTGTGTAGTGATTTTCGCCACGCTGAAGACTTTTGTCTTGTCATTGAAAGAAGGCGGTAAAGTGCATTAAAGACACAGCCATGTTTCTGAGCTAAGCAGGTGCCAGTGGTGGTGACGTATATCATAAGTGTCAAGAGCAGCGAAGAGCTGTAGTCCACAAAAGCGCTCTGCACAAAACCTGACCTTATCCAGCTTCTACTTGCTAAATTGTTCCATTCTTTGCACGAAAAAATACCATCTAAATCCATACAAAACATATGTATAATCGAAGGCATTTCATGACTGGGACCAGAAAATAATAAATTTCTTTCCATTGACTACCGTTGTAATTTTTCGAGCCGATAGGTCCCATGCCCCGGAAGTAACCAACTTCCGCTTAACAGCTCTATATGGCCATCTTGTCGCTTAGCGGGGAAAGCAACATGGCTGTCGCTCGGAAAATTTTCGGGCCTTGGACCAATAAGAAATGGGGGGGGGGGGTTATCATACGGTGGACGTTTCTGGTTACTAATGTGGGGGGAAGCATGGACATATAAAGAAAATATGGGGATGTGGCTGTGCCGACTGTGACGTAATAGTTGGCGAGAATTCTGACTGAGTATATGGGGGGAGGGGTGAGGGTTTCAGAAAGGGGGAGAGTGAGAAAAGGAGAGATTGTTATTTTTTTTGAAATTTTGGCAGTCTATAGGCACACCGTGGACCCATGGATATGTTAGAACACATTTAAAAAGTGCATTTAGCATAATATGTGACCTTTAATGTGACAGATAGCCTACCGAATTATCATTATGCTAATACGTTATACAAATCAGACAGGACATGCAGTATGCAGTATGTGTTGCCCAAATTCTCGGGATTAGGGGAAAAACATTCTTCCTGTCATGTTTCCACATTTTTCTAAAGTCAGGCCGGTTTCCCATGATGTCTTTTGTTTGTCCTTGGAAGTGTTTCATTCTTTCTGGACCGGAGAGACCTTGGCGTTTATCTGGCCACCAAACACTCCCTTTTACTTCTGTCGTTTGTTTGTTACTCTTCAATCAGATTTCTGTCCTCTGCTGGAGAATCCACCTTCCTCTGACGATTACAGCTGCAGTCGCCAAACAACAGAAACCCCTGAGATTGACACTTCTAACATCGAACTACAGCAGGTAAGCCCAGCAGCTACCAAATGTAATTTTAAAGGTGCACTATGTAACTTTGGGTGAGTCATAATGGTGAAAAATGTTTCTCGTGTTTATTCTCATAACATAATAAACAAACTTTACTCGTGGGAAAATTGGATACCTGGAACACAGTTTTGAAGTTAGAAAGCTTTCTGAAAAGTCACTGTTTCACTGTTGTTGTTGTTGTTAACAGCAGCAGCTGTTTTGTTTTACAAAAATATTTTAGTCTTACATTTGGTTCCAGGAGCCTCAAAATAGTTTGATTTTGATTTATGATGATAGTAAATTCTTAGAATTACATATAGAAAATAATCCTTACAAAAACAATAGGGTTCCCTGCCCAGCAGGGCTTGGGAAGCGCGTAGCTCTGCAAAACGCGGTCCCAGCTCCTGCTCGGGCTTGGCCCCCTAAAAATATGTTTTGTAAACTAACTGCAGGCTCTGCAAATGTAACCAAATTGCCCTCCCCTCAAACTACATAGTGCACGTTTAAACTGGTCAGCAGGGGGCTGAATATGTGAGTCGCAAATATAGTCTGTCAAGGAAACATACCATGCATTTCAAATAAGATGCTTTCTCCTTTTTACTATACCACATAGTTACATAGAGCACCTTAAATAACGTGTGTCCCATGATTCCAGGGTTCTCTCCATTCCTATCTGTGTAAACACACCACCAGCTGGATGCAGTCTCTGAGGTTGTGCCAGTCATTATCACAGGGACTTTCCTTTCTACACTCTGACCTGTACAGACAAGGTAATGGCTAGTGCGTGTGCGTGTGTGTGTGTGTCCAGATTAAAGCCTATCAATTTAGAAAGCATGCCTTTTATATCATGTGGAGATTTATAGCAATTATCTAATATAATGAAATACTTTAAGGTGAGAAAATGAGTCTGCATACAAACATCTGATCCGTTACAGCGATTCATAATTATACATATGAACAAAGCTTGACAGTTTAACATTGTAGGGAACGAGGCATTTGAATTATTGTCTTACATCTTGTTTAGTTTCTGCACTTCTTTCTAGCCATTTGTAAGGTTGATAGGACTTTCTTGATCAGTGAACATCCACTAGGCAAGGCAAGGGCGAGTTTATTTATATAGCACAATTCAGACACAAGGCCACTCAAAGTGCTTTACCAGGGCAAGATTAAAATACATCAAGTATAGAATACACATTAAAAAAGCGAGTGAGAAATAAAAAATGTAAATAAAAAATTAAAAAACATTTTAAATAAAATAGAAATGACAGGTTTAAAGAGAAACAGAAAAGTTACTATTCTGATTATTTTCTTATTACAAATGTGCTTTTCTTATTATTTTTCAGATGTGCGTAAACCTCCCGTGGCCCACCGAGACCTGAGCAGCTCCAACGTGCTGGTGAGAGCAGACGGGACATGTGCCCTGTGTGACTTTGGCTGCTCCACCATCCTGCACTCTAGTTCAGTTCAGACTCGTCACAGATAGGGGTAAGATCCAGGTCCAGAAATACTATCACTTTTTAAATTTCCAGTTAAAGGTGCTACGAGGAACTTTGAAACAGTCCATTTTCAAAGTCTAAGTCTAACTCAAATTTTTCCTCCGATGATCATAAATCATATGTAACAGCAAACAAGACCATCAGCGCAAAGAATGCTATTTTTATATCGTTTTTCTTTATGCCTTTGTCATGCGTATTCTGGCCCAGGAACTACAGCCAGTGTGGTAAAAACTGTTGTGATAAGTGGGTGCAAGAATTAGCACAAACGGAAAGTTCCACGGAGCACCTTATGGGAAATCGATAAAAAGGCAAACTTTCATAATCTCATAATATGCTATTGAATATACAGCTCCGGAAAAAAATTAAGAGACCAGTCTGGATTTTTCTTCAACCTTCATCTCTACATTACTTAATTGAAATGCTCTTAATGACAATACCTTTTGGGGGAATTTGGTTGAAACCATAGGGGTTGAAACGTTGCAAGTAGTTTGTAGAATAAAACCAAAATTTTCATTTTTACTCAATCGTAAAACGAAAGACACTGAGTGGTCTCTTAATTTTTTCCAGAGCTGTATATCCAAACACCCAAATCAAAATTTCTTCTCTCCCTCTCAGGGTCACTCTCAGCTGGGTACGCTGCGCTACATGCTCCATCAACCTCAGGAACTCCTGGAGTCTGATGCAGGGCAACGTCTACGCTCTGGGGCTGCTGCTGTGGGAGGTCTGGGTGCGCTGCTACGATTTATTTGAAGGTAAATTTCCTTTTAATACTATATTCTATCCATCTACACCTGATTATGATAGGATACGATAGATAGATATGTCTATTGAATCGTGAACTGGGATTTGTAAGAGTAACGAAAGATGAATAAGTAATATAGCCTATGTGATGAATGAATGTCATTAATAAATATATATATAGATGAGATCAGGCATTTAATGTGAGGCGCTAACTTCCGGTCAGAAATTACTTCCTGTAGTCAGTGGTGGATGCAGTTTAAAAAGTTAAGAAATCTCAGAGAGAGCAACAAAGGAATAATCCCTCTCCCAGGACAGACAGACACGTACAGAACAGACCAATAGAAAAATCACAAAGGAACACAGTTTAATGAAAACATTATTACATGCAGATAATCATACAAATGTAGGAATTCAGATGCTGTCAAAGGTGGTGGATGGATGGATGGATGGATGGATGTCGCCCTCTGCAGGCGGTGTGGCTCCACAGCATCTGTTGCCGAGTCAGAGCTGGGAGCCGAGTTGTCACTGGAGAGACTCGTCATGCTAGCCTGGTGCTACCCATAGATAGGTGCTACCAGACCATCGTACTGAAGGGAAAATAAAATTTGGCCGGAAGTAGGCGGGCGGGCGGAGCCAGGCTATCGTCATGCACGTGTTTCACCAGGAAGAGAGACCAGCCATACCTGAACAATGGGAACTGCTACCACACGTATTACAGCTACTCATGTGCTGCTGACTTTAACATAAAAGTGTGTCTGTATTGGCTAAATAGCATTTTTCTTCTCCTTCATTTAAAGAACATGGCAGTGTTCCTATGCCCATACTTTCTGCTATTTAGTTTGATAGAAAAAAGATTGAGTAGCTATGTCAACCTTCTTGCAGTAAGATTTAGTAAGCTTAAAAATACTGATGTTGTCTACTAAATCCGGCCAAGATTTTTAGTGTTGAAATCAGCATGCTATTTGAGCGAATCTGACCCACAATCCAGTGCACACCGGAAGTGACTTCACAAGGGATGCACGGCTAGTTCTTATTTAGGCTATATAGCGGCCTGACAAGTGACAACAGCCATTAAGGGAAAGGGGGAGTGCTAGGAGATGAAATACATTAGACAAAAACAAAACAAAAAGACAAAGGATACAATTACAAAATAACATACCATAATCAAAGTAATGATGATAGTAAATGATTTGAGTTTGTCAATGTGTTGACATTTTGACCACATTGTCCCCTCCCTCTCAGGGGTCAGCTCTGCAGGAGATCCTGACAGATTCGTGGGACTCGGAACCCGACGCTCGACTGACCACTCAGTGTGTTGTGGACAGACTAGCCTCTCTTCAGGCTTGTTAAGGCCAGGACACACCAGCCCGATAATCGCCGTCGTCAAAAAAAAAGACGAATCTGTTTGGTGTGTGCCGTGACGTCGGCCGACGTAGAGGTCGTCGGGCTTGTTTTGAGCCTGTCGGCCGCCGATTGAACATGTTCAATCGGCGGCCGACTTTCTTTCATTTGGAGCAATTTGATTGGTGGAGGGCTAGCGAATCAGTGAAGCCCGGAAGTGAGGCGAGTAGCACAAACAGCTAACAACAGCTAGCCATCGTTTTAATGTGTTTGTTCGTTTCGTTTTGAGAGTACTCACATGCATCAACCCTTGTTGACTGCAAGACACTCTGCTAAAAATTGTGCTCTTATGGTCCATAAATATAAATACGTATTTCTATCTATGTTTATGCTCTAGAGAGCTGTCCCATCATTTCCGGCTTTCGTATTTTTTCGGGCCACAATACAGATTAGCGCTGCCTGCTGTTGTGGAGACATTACGTCCCGCGCAAGCGCAGAGCGTACGGAAAATAAGCAGTCGACTCGGTGTGTTCTTTGGCCGCGACGGGAAGACTGGAGCTTCCTGAAACGGCCGACTCCATTTTTTGCATAGTCGGAACAAGTCGGACTGGTGTGTCCTGGCCTTTACTCTACATGACTTTGTGTTTTTTTTTTTTTTTGTGGTTGACTTGCTGTAATCTACATATCAAATGGTAAATGGACTTGATTTATATGTACCGCTTTTTAGCCGATTTTGTCAGCTCCAAAGCGCTTTACATTTCTTACCACATTCACACGCACGCACGCACTCACTCACTCACTCACTCACGCACGCACTCACTCACTCACTCACTCACTCACTCACTCACTCACTCACTCACTCACTCACTCACTCACTCACTCACTCACTCATACACCAATGGCAGTGGAATATCAAACATGTGCACTAGTTCTGTTTGTGTAATGTTTAGCTTTTAAATATATTTTAATCAGTTTGTACTGAACTACACTATATACATGGAACTTTGACTTGAACAATGTTCCTTTACTCTTTCTCTCTATTAGATACTTACTACTGGTGTATTGAATTGTAATTCAGGTGTATTACAGAAAAACTGAAAAGTGTGTCCATAATGGTTTAATATGAAGTATTATCAACGTTATTCCCTAAACCTCAGCGGTAGGTTTTTGTGTTTTGAATTGCTGACCCATATTTGTGAGGTTGGTATAAAGATGTTGGGGTTGTTATTAAAAAAATAAACGTACTTTGTATAGGTCTTAAAAATGTATTTTCCGCAGGTTATACAGAAAAAAATCAGACAATAAACAATATATAAACACATCCCTCTAGATAGTGTAGTGTATTATGTCACTAAACATTTTATATTAAGGTACACTGCTACTAAACATTTTATATTAAGGTACACTGCTACTAAACATTTTATATTAAGGTACACTGCTACTAAACATTTTATATTAAGGTACACTGCTACTAAACATTTTATATTAAGGTACACTGCTACTAAACATTTTATATTAAGGTACACTGCTACTAAACATTTTATAGTAAGGTACACTGCTTCAGGAGGACACAGAGTTGGTCTCATCCTGTAGGGCCCAGGAGGGGAATGTGTATTGCTTAGTGGGGGAAGCCATAGGTGAGATTTCTGTAGGTTACTCAGCATGCACACAAAGGGAGGCTCCGGGATGACTGTCTTGTATGGGCAATTCAGGACAGTTTGGTGAAGATCTAACGGCTAGTTTATTGGCCCCTGGCTAAAGGGATTGTCCTAAAGTTACTGAATCAGACTTCCTGGCCCCAAATGGCATAGTACCTTCAGGGGATGATTATCCCAGATGTCCTCTGTCCAGTGTAGGTCAGAGCTAGTTAGGGTCCACCAATCAGGAGTTAGGCGAGGTGGAGTTTACTGACCTAAGGACCAATCAACTCACTTAGATTTGCAGATTAAAAGCCACCACAATTCAGGAAGAGACAGGTTTTTTATCTTACAGGAATTCTTCATAGCTTTTTGTTTTGTGCATGTACCTCTATTAGTTTTTTGGCTACAAACACTTTAACTTTTTATTGGCTTCGTTTTGACTGCAGGATGAGTTTTGTTGTTTAAATAAAAGAATTGTTCCTGAGACCTCCTCATCTGCCTCAAACTGCGTCTTCTTTCATCAACCCACTACCAACGCCGTTTTTCTGAGTAAAGGCCGAAAATATACTGCAATAGCCTTCGGCATAGTTTTGAGACTTATTATGAAAAGTTTAGTTGACATAAGTGCTTTAGAATTGGGATTTTGAGATGATGGCCGTTGTATTGAAGAAATATACAAACCCCAACAGCCTTGTTTTAGTAGTTAAAATAAACAACTCATGCTACTTTATGGACCTTTTTAGTATTACTAGTATAAAAGAATATATGTTATGAAAGCCAAATAGCTAAAAATCGCAAAGTTAATCAGCGCTTGTAAACACAATGTTTTTCCCTGTCGTGTCCCGTTTTAAATAATTATTTAACAAGTTCGCTATCTAACAACTTACATTGGGACCACAACACTGCCTGCTGCACTGCGGGAGAGGCAGCAGAGGCCAGCCGAACGTCGGCAAGTTCAAGATGGTACGGTCCACTGTAGGGGTGTTATTATTAATAATTGGGGAATTAATATAAACAATTAGGAGGGGTATTTAAGTCTTTCGACCCCTGTACTGTGTTTACTGTTACGGGGGCGCGTTTCAAGTAAAATTGAATTGAAATTTTTTTTATAATTCATAATTCAATGCCAGATATGTTTCTGCGCCGCCATTGGCCCGCACTTTGATAACCACTGGCCTATAGCCTACAACAGCCACCTGCCTATTCTATTCTATTCTATTAGTTTTATTTGATTAGGACAGTGCATATTAATCAACATGTCAGCAAAGCATCAATGTAAATATGCCGGAGTTAGCATAAATGCTAATTTGCATCCGTAGCCTGTTCCTCATGTCTATGGTTTGGGCGTCTAGTCTAAATAAACCAGATTAAAACCCATCAAAACTGAATAAACGAACATGTTTGTACGGTTTTAATATGTTAGCAACATAGCTAATATGAAGCAACATCCTGAAGTGCAAGAGCTATCCTCCTGTTCACAACTTGCAATCGGAAACGCCCAAAAAAATATAAAAAAGACATGCCCCATATGTTGAAATACGGAGAATTGTTAGGAACACATAAAAACACTTCAAATTGATTATGTTACTTATCTATGATAAACATCAGCTCTAGCGTCGCAGACTGGCGCATCCAGATGTAAACAACCAGGCTGGGAGAAATTACTAGTGGCACTTCAACTGGCATAAGGCTGCTTGTTTATATATTTAGCTCACCCTTTTCGGGGCGGAGTTTAGAAACCCTAATTGTCCGAGACTAATTCTGTGTATCCGTGTCACAGGGTGTCACCCCGGGCTACAAAACATGCACACCCAACGTTCCAATCGGATTAATTGACAGTTACCTGAGCGCGCGCGGGAGGACTTCTGGAAACTTCAGAAGCTAGTAGCTCTCTGCCGTGCACGGTCGTTAGGAATATCATGGTAAAGTAATTGATTGATTAATTTGTTTAAAAATACGCACTGCACATTAATTCAGTCTCCAATAATTGTGTTATAGCCTATGTTTGTTTCTGCAGGCAGAGGTTTTGGGAAGCGGCACATCGAAGCTAACGCTAGCATTAGCTGATGTTTTTGCAGAGGAAAGTGAGCAACCATTTTACGGCTTTTCTGACAATGAGCTCAGCGACCACTGCGATACAGTACCGGTAAGTAACATCTGGTTGAAATGAACAACTTCAGATAGCCAGATCTGTTAATGTAGGCCTAATTGGAAAAGTAAACATTGACATTGCATTGACTTAAAGTATGCTTTTTTTTTTATTCACTGAGTTTTAAATATTATATGTAAACATTTACAAGGGAAATTAGTGTAGCCTATTACCCCCAACCCTGGCGTGAAACATTGAAAAATAGATAAATGAATAAAATAAGTTTATGGTATCAAAATAAAGTTATAGCAGTGCTGAATTTGCAAACTGCTTAAAATCAGACACAAACGAGCAAAGTTATTTTCCTTTTTTACAATAGGCCTATACAACTCTCTAATGCTAGAGAGACTGTACGTTCATTTGTTCACTTAGCTCAAGTTGGTCCAGTTGTTTGGTCCAGTTGTTTATGATATAAAGCCATCAAATCAGGATTGATCATTTGTCTAAAAAAATATGCTTTCAGCAGATATACATTTTACTGTAAATTCCATGGTGTATGTAACACATGTATCACTGGGCCAATGAGAAATCATTTCTATCTGTCTGTCTGTCTTGTCCGTCAGAACTCACATTTGGGTGATGAAGCTGAAGAAGCCCTGCCTGGCCTTAACCCCAGTGAGAAGACGTTCAAACCCTCCAGTGAGAAGACCAAACCCTCTACTGGTGGCCGTGTCTTCAGGCTCAGGGTGGCTCTCCGCTCTGCTCCCATATCCAAGCAACAGTCCACTGATGAGGATGAAGAAGAGGAGGAAGAATCATCTAGGGCTAAAAAGAGACCGATGGAGCAGACGGGAAATAAAAGTCGAGCAAAGAAAATTAAACTTGTTAAATTTGAAGATGAGGAGACCGCGGTGGGCGAGGAGCGTGGATCGGACTCAGCAGAAGAGGAAGACGATTCATTCCTGGCCAAGAGGCAGAAGAACATCAAGGACAACAAAGCAATGGTAAAACCAGAGACACACAAGTTACAACCATGCACGGCACACAATAGCATAGCTTTGGAACTGAGTGACTGATGTAAGAAACTGTGGCTTGGGTTCAGTCAGCGATTCTGGTGAATGCTTGTTGTTAAAATCAGTTGAAAATAAATGTAATGTTAATACACGGCCTAGTAAGCTCTGTTAACTGTAAAACAAAGGGGCCCACCATAGCTAGCAACATGCCTGTTTACATATGCTAGGCTCTCTATTAACACTAGATTATTTTTTTCATCTTCCCTGTGTTCTAAAAGTTGGCCCAGCTGATGGCAGACCTGAACAAGATGCCCGGAGGAGTGGGGATTCTGAAGAAAGAAGCCGGCAAACAGAAGACAAAGGGGAGAAGTGCTGTGAGTAGGAAAGGATGAAAAAAGTGTGAGGGAAGGAATATGGACAGAAATTAAGACAATGTTGGTCAGACTTTAGTAGAGCTCAGAATAGAAGCATATACCATGTTGTAGTATTTTTTATTTTTATTTTTTTAAGATTCTTTAGTGGCATTTTTGACTTTAATAGACAGATTTTGGAGGGCCAGAGTTGAAATGGGGCAAAGAGGGGAAGACATGCATAGAACTGACCTGGGTCGGATTCGTACCCAGGTCTGTTGCGAGGCCTGAGTCTCTAGGGGGGACGCTCTAACCACTACACCACAAGCGCCCCCCCTCGATGTTGTAGTGTTTCTAAACAGACCTGTACTGACATTGTTTCAGCGTCCCCCTCGCTCCGGTGCCGCTGACGGAGAGTCCAGGAGGAACCCAGAGCGGGCCTCACGCAGACAGACCCGCTCTATGGCCGGAGGGGACGGGCCTTCAGCTCCCAAAGACGAAGAGATGGAGCTCAGCCTGGAGGAAGAGCTGCTAGAGGTCAGAGCTGTCATTTACCAAGGACCAGTTGTGTTTGTAATATGTACTGTATGTGTCAAAGGGGAGAGGGGACCATGCAGTATTCTGTGTGCAAGTCTATGTTTGGTTAAAGGTTCAATATGTAACTTTGGGTGTGTCAGAGAAGTGAACATTTTCTTAAGGTATATTTTCATAACTGAATAAACCAACTTTCCTCACAGGAAAATTGGATCCCTGGAACACAGTTTGAAGTTAGAAAGCTTCCTGAAAAGTTGTGTGATGGTTTTTTTTTTATAGCAGCAAGACACACAGTTTGGTATATAAACATATTCTATACTTACCTTTTGGTTCCAGGTGCCTCCAAAATAATTTAGTTTTGATTTATGATTATAGAATTATTCAATACTAAGAATTACATGTAGAGAAAATATGCTGTGTAAAAAAAAAAAAAAAAAAAAAAAAAAAAAAATCCCCCTTCCCTAAAACTACATAGTGCACATTATAACTAAATATAATTTCTGCATCAAACCAAATAAATAAAACTCATTCTTTTTGTCTCTGTGTCCCAGGTCAGGCGAGCCCCACAGCGCCGCGGAGCCCCTCGGCCCAACCAGAGCAAACCTCATGTGATCCGCCCTGTGGACGACATCACAGAGGACGAGCTCCAGCTGATTGCAGACAACACCACTGAAAAAGTCTACAATAGAGTTACAGTGAGTTCTCAGCCTCTATCTTCAGTTCAGTTTTTTTTTTTTTCAGAGAGATATTTGAGAATTAATCAGAATCAGACTTTATTTGTCATTGCACAAGTACAGAGCAACGAAATTACGTTTACAGTTACATCCCGTCCAAGAAACATAAAAAGACAGTGACCAATAACATGGGAGTCAGGAGGGAGAAACTGTAACTGAATGATACAATATATTGAAGGATTTGTACCAATACGGATTAGCTTTTAACCAGACCAGTAAGTTATCCCAGGAACCAGATCACTGTGGCAGCTTTGGTTCAGGGTCCTGATATATGATAAAGAACTGATGCAAACACCAGGTCACCACCAGGGGGCATCTCTACATTACTGAACCCTAAACATGGTGCTCAACCAAAGTTTAACAACCTACTTGGAAGTTGCCATTTGAAATTAACCCTGCGGTCCGAATCGCATACTCTTTCTTTTTTCTATTCTACATACTACATCTGACGATAAAAATAATCTAGTTAGGATGCAGTAGGAATTGGGACATCATTTACTTATTTATTTCATCATAACATTGCGCCTTGATCTTGCCTCTTGCTTTTATATCAGTCGCATCCGTGAATGTGACGTCACTTCAGGTGGACACTGGATTATGGGGCAAAATCGCCCAAATAGGATGCTGTTTTCAACACTAAAAATCTTGGCCAGATGTAGTAGATCCGGGTCTGTCTAACCATCCTAAGTCTGGCCACAAGAATTGGGACATCCTAAATCTTTTTTCTACCATACCAAATAGTAGAAAGTATGCGATTCGGAAAGCAGGGCCAGTTATAAAACGTAATACCAATGTCTTGTTCCTGTCCACCATCTCTGTTTCTTTAGTTTGTTTGTGTTTTCTCAGGGCTCCACATGTCATCAGTGCCGTCAGAAGACCATTGACACTAAGACGTGCTGCCGCAGTGAGGAGTGCCGGGGGATCGTGGGTCAGTTCTGTGGGCCGTGCCTCAAGAACAGATACGGAGAGGAAGTGAAGACGGCGCTGCTTGATCCGGTCAGACTGCTGCTGAAATACCATCACACGTTATACCGGTCCAGATGCACAATTGATAACTTTTGCAAACTAGCCCTGCGTTCCAAATCACATACTCTTTTTTTCTATTCTACATACTACATCTGACATAAGAATAACGTAGTTAGCATGCAGTAGACAAACAATTGGGACTGACTCTTACTTATGTATTTCATCATAACATTGCGCTTGATCTTACCTCTATCTTTTTTACTTGTCACATCCCCCGTTGTTTTCATACGGAGGCTCCGTGGATGTGACGTCACTTCGAGTGCACACTGAATTGTGGGTCAGAATCGCCCAAATAGCATGCTGATTTCAACACTTAAAATCACGACCGGGTGTAGTAGGGACTCTGGGTATTTTTGAAGCATACTACATCTGACCACAAGAATTGGGACATCGTTAATCTCTTTTCTACCATACTAAATGGCAGAACGTATGGGGATTGGAACGCAGCTATTGTTCTAACCATCATGTGGTTTTCTCCTCAGGAGTGGAAGTGCCCTCCCTGTCGGGGCATTTGTAACTGCAGCTTCTGCCGCACACGCGAGGGTCGCTGTCCCACTGGCATCCTGTTCCCTCTGGCCCAGTACCACGGCTTCTCTGACGTCCACTCTTACCTCAGCAGGTGAAGAACTACGGATCATAACGTTAAACTAGGGTGTTCTCCTGATCCTGGCGGTTGTTATAGCAACAAACAGTTCCAGAATTTCAAAGTTTCTGGATCAAAGAACAATGTTCATTTTAGCTGGAGCTTTAATTCAGCCTTATTATGATTATGCGTGTGGTTCATGGTACAGTGGCGTCACGGTGCATTTGAAACATAGACTTCAGACCTCGCAAAATAAGTTGGTTAGGCTTATTTTTGACCTCCCCACGAGAACTCATCTTGAATCTTCCCACTTTGAGAGGTTGGGTTGGTTGAAAGTAGATGATCGGGTATCTCAGATACAACTGTGTATGGTACATAGGATTGTAAATGGGGATGTTCCCAAATATTTTAGAAACTATTTTAATCGAGTAAGTGAAGTTCACAGGCATGCCACTAGGGGTAGCTCTACTGATTTTGTACCACCCAGAGTGAGGACCAACATGGGAAAGGATTCCTTTTTTTATGCTGGAGCTACACTTTGGAACAGGTTACCGGGAGCACTAAAGTTGGTCGGGAGTTTGGGCAATTTTTAAAAGGCCCTAAAAAAATGGCTTAGACGTAATTAGGCTTGTCTTAGTGGTGGTCATTGTTGTGTGTGTGTTTTTTATGTATGTGTACATTTTGTGTATAGGGACCACAATGGAAATATGCCTTCAGGCTTTTTATGTATTTTAATGTAACAGAGTGCTGTTCTTGTTTTTATATATGAAATGGTCGAATAAAATCAATCAATCAATCAGTCACATAGCCCCATATTTACAATGGAAATGTTAAAGGTGCATTATACCTGACGTTTTCTAATGTTAATTCTCATAACGGAATAAACAAACTTTCCTCATGGGAAAATTGGAGCTGTGGAACACTGGAGTTAGAAAGATTCCTGACACGTTACCGTTAGACTGTTCTTTACAGCAGCGGGCCCACAAACATATTCTAGTCTTATGTTTGGTTCCAGGTGCCTCAAAATAATTTGATTTTGAGTTATGATAGAATTATTCAATATTTAGAATTGCATGTAATGAAAATGTTTTGTAAACTAACTGCAGGCTCTGCAAACATACACAAATCGCCCTCCCCTGAAACTGCATAGTGCACCTTTAACTTACATATATTCATCATTCAGTCCAGGAGTTGGACCTAATGTGCATCAAAAACCTGGTGATGGTTATGATGCTGCTTATCCATCAAAATGAATGACAGCCATTATCTCTCTTCTTCCAGCCTCCGAAACAAACTGAAGAGTGACGACAACGATGTGGAGTTGTGATGATGTCAGCACTAAGAGGAAGAATTGTTCAAACTGATTTTAGACAATGAAATGTATACAACCTGTTTTTAATGAATAAAGCATTTTTATCAGCCCATTGTTGTTTGTATGATTGACACAAGTTTCCAAAGAAAAGAGACCAAGTAAATTCATAATTTTAATCCAGCTGTTGGCATTTGCAGTAGTTGTATACACACACAATATAAAATCCCTTATTTAAAACGGGACAAAAAAAATAAGAGCACTTGTTGTCCAATGAACTTTAGTCTATAGATTTCAAAGGAGAGATTTTAAACATTTTCCGACCTAGTACATGTTACAAGAATTATCCGTTTCAAAGCGGAATTCAGAAGCAAAGAACTATTTAAACAGGAGAGAAGCATCTTTTCAACAACAACAAAAAAAAACATTGACCCTTAATAGCATTTTGCAACTTATCTTATTGGACAACAAAAGGGATGTGTGTCCGAAGCTTGCCTCAAGCTGGATAGCTTCCAGTTAGAACTTTAACATAAGCATTACAAGAGTAAAAATTAGTAGAAAGTTCATTCACCAAAGAAATATATCCAAGTTTTTGTCTATAAAATGAGTATGAACCTTTGGTTTTGAGCTTACATATTTATGCTGTCTGGACATTATTACAAAAAATATTTCACTCTGACCAGATATTACTAAATGAGAAACAAGTCTCCAGAAAAGAACATGGAAGCTGGGTGAGGGGGAATGCAAGGCAAAGACTCAAAGAATACCACGGAAGAAAAATACTTGGAAGATCTGGACTGTATAGAATACATTATTCTATGACAGAAAGGCTCTTGAGTTTACACATGTAATCTACATATATATATATAAAAGTAATAACATAAGATTAAGATTGATTGTGCATGAAGTTCATACAACTGAAAAGGCAATCTCTTGCAATCGTGTAAGATGATCCTGCCTAAGCTGAGAATTTCTATAGCCTTTACATTACCAAAAATATATATATATTTACATAAAAAAAAAATCAAAACGTGTTTTGCTATGATAACCAAATCAAAGCATGATGGCTTGAATGTGTTTAGCTACATAAGAGGTTAAAGAGTTATTTTCAGGATTTCAGTGCCCTGACACACCTACGTCCTCACACTGATTAGTGCTTCTGGCCATGACCTGGTGTATCCCAGCCCTCCACCTAATGCTTCACCCAAATATACCTTACATAATATTCTAAACGTGAGAAGAACCACATATTTGCTGGTCAAGATGGTCATTTCTTCTGGGTGAATTTAACCTTATGAGCCAGTTATCCTGAGGGGCAAGCGGTCTAAGGGGACAGGAGACACCTGAGGTGGACACACACGTGGTGAAGCCTGCAGCCTTGGAAACAGTAGGGAGAGGTTCTGACTAACTAGTGTGATCTCTTTGCTAAAGAAGCTTGTAGAGACAATATTACTAGCCACCATTGAAGTTTGTTTTTATTGCTACTATTAAAAAGGTGCTCTGAGGAACTTTGTTTGTGTTAATTCTTGCACCCCCTTTGGACAAAAGCGGTAGTGTTTTTACATGCCAGCTGTTGTTCCTGGGTGTGCGTACCCATGACAAAGGCATTAAGAAAAAAAATATAATTATTTGCCCTGATGGTCTCGTTTGCTGTTGCATGTAATTTACGATCATCAGAGGAAAAATTAGACTGTTTCAGAAAATATTTCAAAGTTCCTCGTAGCACCTTTAAAGTAAGATTTGAGTCTCAATGAGGGATACAATGTTAGTGTAGTGCCATTTCCATTCAGGGGAAATCAGATATGTTAATTCCTCTAGTCTAACATTTGAATCCAACTCCGACCCCTCAATACAAGATGGAAACCCATATTCCTGCCAGCGTTTCAACTTCACTAGTGTCCGTTTAGTTGTGATCACCTCTCCTGTGCGATGCCTTTTGAGAGGGTTTTGCGTCCGCGGTCTGACCTGCCCTTTTTAACCCCAAACTGTCCGAATGAAACATCCCACCCACAGGCCTTCTTTCTGCTCTGCCAAACGTCTGTTAGTAGCTGTTGCCGTTAATTTGGTGAAGGTCCACCTGCATCATGTTGATCCCGCTGCTGGCTAACCGGGCGATGCTCTCTGCGGATAAGGTTTCCATGGTGACGATGGTGTGCTGCTGGTCATTGGCTGAAACAGTTCCTGGTTCCACCTTTGTCACGGTTACGGGGGAGCCGTCGTCGACCAATCCCGTGGGGCCGCAGGCTACGTCCGCCACGGCTTTCTTGTTCAAGTGGGTCTTGATGTGTTTGGAGAGGTGGTCGCTGCGCATGAAACGTTTGGGACACTCGGGGCAGACAAACCTTTTCTCTCCTAACAAGGGAAAGAGAAATAAAAATCAGTATAAATAAAAATATAGCTGCAGCTGGTATAGTCAGACTATGGCAGACTACTGTTTGAACGATAGATGTATTCATACTGTTTTGCAGTGTGTAGAATAAATGTAATATATCAGTGGAAAATAAAGAAGTTAGGATGACATCTTCAAGTAAAAAAATAAAAATCGGCAACTAATGATTATTTTCTTCACCTATTATCTTGATTTATCCGTCGGCCCATAATTTGTCAGAAAGTTGCAAAATAGGGCACAGTTTTTTAATATATTCAAATTGCTTTGTCTGCGTCACCTGTGTGCGTCCTCTTGTGGCGCTGGAGCTCATCTGAACGGGTGAAGCGTTTGCCACAGAAGGACCAGCTGCAGACGAAGGGCCGCTCCCCGGTGTGCCAGCGCAGGTGGGCTCTCAGGTGGGACGTCTTGCCGTAGATCTTCCCACAGCCAGAGATGTGACAAATGTGCTGCTTCTTCTTAGTGGGGTCTCTGTTGGGTTCAAAAAGGAGAAATCAAGACAACTTTCTTTGCGAGAGACTCCAGATAATTGAAATGTTTAGTTCCTCTGAGATACTCTCAAAGAAAAACTATAGTTGACAACTTTTAGGTGTTAGTTTTGTAGCTCTGGACCACAGTTCTGATAATCTGTAGTTTTCCTCTCTGCATTATTAGACAAAAATATTAAATTATCTTCCAAGTAAGCACCATAAACATTCAGTGGCCACTTTACTTGGTGTCCTTACTACTGTAGAAGTGGTGAAAAGAATCGTGACCCCAAGGATCGGAATCGAATGGTGGGATTCCAAAAGATTCACAGCCCTAGTCCTTTTACAAAGCTGATATCCAGCCTTCAGGGATATTTTCAGAAATGTGTAAATTTGATTATATGTGTATTATTGTCATGTTAAATTGATTTGTCCTCATTCATGAGAATATTAGATACACATTTAAATATAATACAGTCGGGTACAACACAGCAACTATGTCCCTCCATGCTAAAACATATAATTCAATTAACACCTCTATGACATAGTTAACTAAAAATTGAACATTGTAAGCATCATAAAAGTGGAGTTTTGGCTTTGGCTGTGACATACCGTCCTTCTCCGTCCTTGCAGAAGGGGCAGGTACAGGCCTCTCTGCGGTTGCGTCGTCCTTGAGGTTGTGGGCTGACGTCCTCATCATCCATGGCCGTGCTGTCATCCAGACTCTCTCCACCCGTCTGTAAGGACTGCTCTCCTGGAGGCATGCAAGAGAAAACACCATTTATAGTACAACTCCAGATATATTTTTGTTTTCATACACATTTCATTAATAAAGTACAGAACACACTACAAATACTTTCATTCATGAACTGAGTGTTTCTGCAATGTTACCTAAGAAAGAAAGTTGATTTTATCTATTAGAGTTTACTGCTTGCTCTTAAACTGCCTAACACACAGATGCTTCAGGGACCATAAATAACTGTACCTTAAAAAAAACAAAAAAAAAAAAACAGTATATATTATTATTAGGGCTGTCAAGCGATTAAAAAAATTAATCTAATTAATTACAGGCTCTGTGATTAATTAATCTAAATGAATTGCATACTTTTATACCCGTTTATAAACAGCTGTATAGCCTACTTCTCTCTCTCCACAACAGACAGCGCTGCCACAGATGCCTATGCCGATTCATTCACGATCGTCGTACTCATAGGCAAAAATATTGACACACACACACACACACACACACACACACACACACACACACACACACACACACACACACACACACACACACACACACACACACACACACACACACACACACACACACACACACACACAGTGTCCGTTTACGCGGGAGACGAGACAGCTAGCAAACAAAATTGAGACATACGGCGGAAGATTGAGAGATCCTGTTTTGAACCTAGCCTACATTGTTGCACCCACTAAATCAATAATGCACACACTGCGGAGAATAAAGTAAGATGTCTTCCTACCTTCATGCTCATTTGCCCGAAGCATCCCATAAACCATCCATAGAGCCCTCCCTTTCCCCTGCTTCTCTCTTTACTTTTCTCCGTTTCACCCGTGCGGGCCGTGTATGCAAGCCACAGGTGCAGCTCGGTGCAGCTGCGCACCACTTTTGCACCGGGTCAAAAGGCATTATAGAAGTGTGATTAATCTGCGTTAATTTATTTTTTAATCGCGTTAATTTTTCTGTGATTAATTAATCGAAATTAACGCGTTAATTTGACAGCCCTAATTATTATATTTGCGTCTTACAATTGTTTGCTAGCCTCAACTGTATGCTGCCTGCAACTTGAAGATTTAAAAAAGGTCATTTCGCGAAGATACACTACAAGCACTGTGTCCAATAACATATAGGCCTTTCACACCAAAATGAACCAAGAGTCAGTTCCAGGCTGGTGTTGGGGTCAGTTCAAAACTGGTTACAGCCTTATCCCAGTTATGAACCGGTTGGTTTCACATCGACCGGAGACAGCCATGGAGCCGGAAAGAGAGCAACGTCATGACGTCACTGTAAACGTGTGTGTACGTCGCCCGACGGCGCTGCTCTTGTGGCTAACGCTAAAGCTACCGCTAGCTTTAAGCACAACAACAGCGGCGAATACGTCTTATTTTTACACGTGTTAGCTTTCGCTTTGCTTTCTTAACCAAACAGGACCCATACAGCGTATTCTCGCCGGTCAATTTGATCGCTACGTTCGGTAATTATGTTATGTTTACGTCTCGTAGTAGCGGTGTTTTTAAACATGGCGGGCATGAGGTTTTAGTTGGTCTGGTTGGTCAGGATAATCCCTCCCCCCGGCCGCTGGCGCAAGCGGTTCACTTCAAACCTTGCTCAATCCTGGGGTATGAGTTGAACCGGTTTTTACGGCCCGGAGCAGGCTTTCTGGCGGTGTGAAACCAAAACACTGGCTCTAACTCCGAACTAGCCCAGAACTAGCACCGATTTTGCGGCGGTGTGAAAGGCCTAATAAAGAGTGAATAAATGCACTTTTTATTTCTGATATTTCCACATTACAATACTAAACTCAGGTTGTTCAGACAGCCAATACAGCCAAGAGCTCAGGAGACGCTGGGCCAGGTGAACTGGTTCAACCAGTTTGGTGAAAGACACACAAAGAAAGAGAGAGAGAGAAAGAGAAATCGAACCCACAGTTACAAGATACTTTGCATTTTAGAGCAAACATCTGGGGAAAAATACTTCACCCTAGGTCAACTGTCAATCTACTGCTGAACAATTATTGTATACAATAACTACCTAAACATTAGCAGTTGGTGACCTGTCTTGCCTAAAAAAAATAAAGTTAACCTTTATTTATACAGGTAAATCCCATTGAGACCGGAGACTCTTTTTCAAGGGAGACCTGTTCAAATTTTCACATTACCATTAACACACACACATTCATACCCTAATAGCAGGCCAACTATCAGGAGTAATCTGGGGTTGAATGTCTTGCTCAGGGACACTTCGACATGTGGCGAAGACGTGGAGGATCGAACCACCGACCCTGCAGTTGAGTGAAGGACCTCCTCCCTACCCACGTCGCCACAGCCACACACCCCCTCCCCCGGTAAACCTAATAGCCAGTGACTGACCTCCTGTGCTGGCGATGGTGATGGGGACGGTCTGCAGCTGGTGCATCTGTAGCCCGGAGCCTCCGAGTGTGTTGAGGTTGATGGTCTGGATGCCCGGGATCTGCAGGGTGTTGACGGCGCCGCCCCCCTGCGCCTGTCCCAGCTGCTGCATGGGGGCCAGGGTGATCTGAGGGCCCTGGGGACTCTGGATCTGGATGGTCTGCCAGCTCACCTGTCCGTTTGGCCCCACGGTGCGCAGCAGGATGGGGCCCGTGTTGGGCATGATCTGGAGGTTCTGGAGCCCTTCTTGGCTGAGGGTCGGCGCCGTGAATACCTGACCCCCCGCCCCGGCCTGGATGGTCTGGAGCGCCGTCCCGCCTTCAATTGAATTAAATAAATTGATTTCAGTAATAAACAATACAAAACAAAACGAAAAGCATGAAACAAAAATATATATATTTTCAAATTATTTCACAAATATAAAATAAAAAGCATATTATTATCAAGATACATTGATATGCCTGAAAAAGAGTAATATAACATATTTAATCGTACCTTGGATAACCTGTTGCGGTTGGATGAGGATCTGCTGTGGTTGTTGCTGCTGTTGCTGTCCGTCTCTGTTGTCCGGCTGTATTGGGACGCCCAGAGTAGAGCCCGTGTTGTGTTGGAACGTCATGACTCCGTTGCTGTTCTGACTTTGGGTCATTCCGTAGGACGTCGCTGTCTGCGTGGTTGCCGTGGACACGCTGGTCATGTAATTGACGGTGCTGTTGGAAGTGACCGGATGTTGTTGTTGTGTTTGCTGTATCAGTTGGTTTGCCCCCGAATCCCCTCCGCCGTTGTTCCCATCTGCGCTTGTTCCAGTGCTGACCGGCAACAACGTGATGTTCCCGTTTAGCGACACGGGCATGTTGGCGAGGAACTGATGCTGGTTCTGTAGCATGCCGTTGCCGAGGCTTATATTCTGAATGGGGATCGCCCCTTGAAGGAGACTGGGCATGGTGATGATTTGGTTTCCCCCCGCGCCCGCTCTGTTGGTAGTGGCTAATATCTGCTGGCCGTTTGGCGACGACACGATTTGGAACTGTTGGCCTTGAGCGACGGCTCCGGAATCCTGCTGAGTGTGAGCCAACTGCAGCGTCTGGCCGTCCACCGTCTGAAACTGGGGAATGACCTGGTACTGGATGTTGGGCATCATACCCGACATGGTGAGGACCTGCTGGCCTTGCATACCCGGAGCCTGAGCCACAATGTATTGCTGCGGTTGGTGCTGCTGCTGCTGCTGTGCTTGAGTGCTGGCGGGCGGGGAGAGCACCTGTCTGTTTTTGCCTGCCTCGGACATCACCATGGAGGAGTCGGTGGTGAGGGTGTTGGAGCCCGAGGACGCCTGCACGTTGATGGGGATGACCTGCCAGCCGTTGGCCCCCGAGGTGAAGATTCCCTGGTTCAGGTCCAGGTGTTGCTGCTGCTGCTGCTGCTGCTGCTGCTGCTGCTGGTTCTGTTGGTCTGTCTGTGAATCGTTCTCTCCCGGCGTGTCGATCCGACTGCACGTGGCCGCCAGCAAGGCAAGAGGGGACGGCTGCTGGGAGTCCTGGAGAGACAAGGATAATAATGTCCCATCTCAAAACAAATCGTTTTTAAACTGGCATACTCCGACTAACTGTTGTTTATCGCCCACTTCACCCCACTAATGTAAATGTGTATTGTCTTATTCTTTTATTATTGTTGTTCTTTTTAACTCTGCCCTGTAAGGTGACCTTGGGTGCTCTGAAAGGTGCTTATAAATAAATTATTAAATAATAATAGGTTTATTTTGTATAGCACCGTTAAAGAGCAGACGTCACAAAGAGCTTCCCAAGTAATGCATGAAACATAAACAGAAGAATAGAGCAGCAGACGTCACATGCAAATATCAGCTCAAATAGGGAATGAGAAGAGAAGGAATTTATATAGGAATAATACATTTTACGAGCGATTTTACATGTTTATGCTGCAGCTGTGACAAAATATTTAAATGGATAAAATTTCCACTCGTAGGTTCAACCATTCACTGATTCAGTTAAAATGTGTTCACTAGAGAATGGTAATAAAATAAAATAAAACAGTGATGTCAAAAATTTTTTTTAGAGAAATGAAATGGTGATTTACAATTAAACCACAAAGTATAATACAACTAGAATATATAAAGCAAGCTACGCAGTTACAGTACAAACACATAAATTAAATGTGGGCTACATAAAACTAGTATAAAAAGTTATTATGTTAATAATATTATTAGTTCTACAAAATATAAAAATGTACAATGTAAAATAATTGATTTAATTAACAAAATAAATGTCCCAAAAAAAAGTGTTTGACTGACATTGTTAAATGCCATAATGATAACCATGCAGATCAGGGCATACAGCCTGGTAGTGTGTGTACAGTCCAGACCCTCACAGAGAGATTAGGATTGGAGGGAATCAAGGGTGGGAGAGTATGGGAGTGGACCGGAGTGAACACACTCCCACCCCCCACCCACCGCCCCGAAGCTGCGGCGGGCTAGGCAGCTTCCCCTCCCCCCCCCCGAACACCCACCCATCTCCCTCCCACACTTTATTCTTGCCCTATAAACTTTACACACTCCTCTAGCCACCCCCCTTCCAAGGCCAGCCAAAATGGGCCGAGCGAAATGCTACATGAAGAGCCGGGGGTTTGACGGCAACACCCCGTGTGGGCGAAATTTACCTGCCCATTCCCCACCCCAGAACTGACATGTGCTTTTCGGAGAGAAAATCAACAAGCTCCCCGCACAAGCATAGAGGCATACACACACAAATGGACTACAGACAAACAACTAAAGCTATATAGAGAATACACGCCAGATTTAGTTGGGGAGATAGTTTGGTTAGAATGCTTCTCGTTTCGTAGAACTGCCGATGCATATTCTGATGTCACACGTACAACCAGTTGGGTTAAAAACTTACTTGCGAGTTTGTGTTTCGCTTTTGACTGAAGCCTCCGCCGCTCTCCACAGCGGCCATTTCACCCTGCTGCTGATCTGCGGAAGAAGAGTTCGTTAAGATCACTTATCTGGAAGTAGTTACGTGCAAAACATTACACCATCACACTAAGCGTTCACGTAACGTTCAACATTGCCGGGGGGAAACGCAGTATCTAGGCAACACACGGTCGACTTCACACAAATAATTTAACTTGTTTGGTTTGTATTTAGCTTAACTCTTCAGAAATGAAAGGAGGAAAAATGCCACAAGTGCTCGAGGGGCCAGCTAGCATTTTCAGCTAAGCTAACATGAACTCACCACAACAAGTAGCCTAATGTGAAGAAAAAGTGCTACGTGTTAGCTTAAGAGACCGACACTGTTTCAACTGCACTGCTAAATAAGAACCTCTCAGCTACTTCATTCGGACTGGATAAAAGTTGATTATTGTGTAAGCAGGGATTGTAAAACAGCGTTAACCTTAATGCTGATAGCCAAGTACCGACTATTAGTAGTTTTTAAAAGCAGCTCGAGACGCTACACAAAACACTATCTTACTGATTTCAGAGTTCAGAAAATGCCTCTTTGCTTTTATCTGTGACTTTTTACTTAGAGCTTCGTACAACAACATGCCACTGAGTTGCAACAAATGAAAAAAAAGTTCACTTACTGCTCATAATTTGAAGACGGGAGGAGTTTCTCTGGTCTTTTTTCGAGTTGACAACTTTTCGCCAATTCAACCAAACTTGACTGGCTCCCCCTATGAAGGAGAGCGACGGGGGCGCTCGGTTTGTGGACCTGTGCAGCTGTCTACCGAGGACAGACAGTCACTGACATAATTAAAAATAAATAAATACCGCAATGAATGAATTCATGGGCTATTAAATGCACATTTATGTATGACAACAGAAACGTAAAATGCTATTATAAGTTATTTTCTCCTTGTAGATTTTTGTTTTGTTTCAGTACATAATATTAATACTCGAAATCAAAAGTGCCATCATTGTAGATTAACATTGCCGATGGCAGGAATGACCTTCTTTAGTTTTATTAACCTTTGAATTAATACCAATGTTCCTCTCCCGTGTAGGTCTTTTTGCCTAAATCATTTGTTTGCTTTTCTATGCATGTCTGCCTCATTATTCGAATTAGGGGCCTCACATTTTGTGTCATATTTGCAAAAAATTGGTTTATGGACATCAGATGGAAGGGATCTTAAATAAAATGTTATGTCCCTTTAATATTTTTTCAAAACAACTTGTATCAGCTATTAATGGCAAATAAATTAATTTAGTAATGTATTTCTTTTTGTAAATTATGTCAGTTGCTGTCCTCCATAACCACTACTAACCACTAACTAACCACTTCATGATGCACGAAAAAAGTAAATAACCATAAGGTTTTACCTTTTACCAATATTGTGGTTGAAATATAACTTGATTTTATTTGGACCTGGTGACTGTACATTCGCAGTGTGCCAATAACTAAAACAAGCGCAACCTTTTGGGAGCTACATGCGAAGGATTGCTGCTTTCCTCCAATGGAAAAGGGCGTTTCTGCCAACGAGAATTAGCGAGCTAATGTGATTGGACCAACGCGGAGAACTGGGCGGTACCAAGTATGTTAGGTTGAACTCCTGAGTATGATTGACGTCAGGTTATCTGTTTTTCTCGCAAAAGGCGCCATTAATAAACATATTTATTGGAATATAGACATCTCCCCACGCTCTGTATGTGATAAAGTCTTATAATTGAACAGTGTAATGACGTCAGGGCTCATTTCTCAGTTTGAACGCGGAGGTGTGTAGGGAGGAAGGCGCCCTGGGTATTTAAGTCTTGCCTCCGTGGCGATGGCCACTCCCTGGTGGCGCCCTGTGGGCTGGGAAACACGGAGAGAGACCCCATCACACTCACGCACTGGCTGTGTCCGCGCGGGGAGGAGAAAAATGGCTCTCATGTGGGAGGACTTGTATTGTAGGGATGAGAGAGGGGGCTGTCAGAGAAGCAGCACATGTGCCCATGTAAACAGGAGGACAGAGGGTGGAGTCCAGCCGGTCCCAAGCCCGCATCCACCATGGACCTATTGTAGAAGGCATCCACCCAGCCCTGACAGTGACACACTCTAAAGTTATGTTACTTACTACAGTTAGTCATCATCAGTGATCATGTCTGTTTATCTTCTTCTTTTTATCCGGCCTACACACATAGACACACCCAATCAGCTCTGACAATGTATGTTTCAGTAAACAGCATCTGGCTGCAATTGCACTGATTCCTTTATGTAGTGGTAGCCTACTTTTTGTAAATAGGCTTCGCCTCAGCTATACAGTGCAGCTCAAACGTTTGTGAACCCTACAGAGGTATTCTGTTATATTCTTTAATAATAGCCTACTAAACTAAACTTAAATGATCAAATTCTTAACATTGACTTTTCAAATAATGTATTCAAGTAGAAATAAATGATTTATTGTAGCCAAATTGTTTATTTAACAAAAGAGATCGATTTAAGTCAAATTTCATGGGTGCAAAAGTATTAGAACCCGTTCAGTTAATAGGATATTTCACCTCTTTTTGCTGCACTAACCTCAACTAAGCGATTTCTGTAACGACTCATCAGTCCCTCACATTTGTTTTTCGGCGATTTTTGCCCACTCCCCCTTGCAGAATGAGTGAGGTTGGATGGGTGTCTTTCATGAACTGACTCCACTCACAGCATATCAATTGGATTCAGATCTGGCCTTTGACTGGAACAATCCAGAACATGTATCTTCTTCTTCCTCAACTATTCCTTGGTTGTTTTGCTGGAATGCTCCACATCATTATCATGGCGCTTGGTCTATTTTCAGCCAAGCTTTAACTTCATGACTGATGGTTTGAGATTAATTTCCAAGATACTTAATTCATGATTCTCTGGATTACGTGGAGTTGTCCAGGTCCTGAGGAAGAAAAGCTGGCCCATATCTTAACGTTGCCACCACCATGCTTCGCTGTTGGGAGACGGTTCCTTTGGTGGTATACTGGTAGCCAGCCAGTGATGCATTTTTCGACAAAACATGGCAGTTTTCTGACCTGTATGGGTTCACTTTGGTGAGCCTATACTGACCTGATTTGATCTCTGTTTTATCTACTGTCACCCAATTTCTTCCCAAAAGATTTCTCATTAAATTGGTCCATTTCATCACTCAGTTTGGCCCACCTGGTTGTGTTATTACCAGTTAGTAACAGTTAAAATTTTGGACTAATCTGTCCACAGAATAGACTTTCCAAAATACTTCAGGTTCCTCCAGGTGCTCTCTGGCAAAGTTGTTACAGACAGTTTTGTTCTTCTATGAGAACATGCAACAAAAGAGGCCTGCGAATCTCTAATGTTTGGGTTGGCTTTTACCTGAATTATCACTTTTCTTGAAGCTCATGTGGATATTTTTGAAGGTAGTCCACTCCTAGGAAGGTTTTCAGTCACTTTTAGTGCTCTCCATTGGTAGCCGATTTGCCTTACTGTGATGGATGGAGCTCAAACTTTAACAAAAAAAAATATTTATAGCTTTCCCCAGACAAATGAGCTCTCACAAGTCTCTTCCTGAGATCCTCTGAGATGTCCTTTCCTCTTGGCATGTCTGACCTGTATGGGTTCACTTTGGCGAGCCTAAACCGACCTGATTTGATCTCTGTTTTATCTAGTGCCACCCAATTTCTTCCCAAAAGATCTCTCATCATTACATTGGTCCATTTCATCACTCAATATGGCCCACCTGATTGTGTTTACCTGCTTGATTTCAGCAATGGAGCTCAGGGTTTACTTACTTTGCACATACAAAAGTAGGCAAATAATACGTTTTATTTTTGTTTTTTGACTGTACGCAATTGATATCCTCAAGAAAAGTTGCAGAATTGATAGACACACACTTGTTATTCAATATAAACAATACTGGTATTGATAAAATTAATTAGTAATGGTTAAACTAAATAACACTCCATAAATACTTAAGAGGTTCACATAGTTTCAACCAACACTGTAGGCTATTTGCACACCATCACATATTGGTGTGTGTGTGTGTGTGTGTGTGTGTGTGTGTGTGTGTGTGTGTGTGTGTGTGTGTGTGTGTGTGTGTGTGTGTGTGTGTGTGTGTGTGTGTGTTTACAGTGGTTGAGTGAAGTCACTGGTTGCGAAACAATGAAATATGTAAGCACTTAATCTCATTACCTTTGACCTCACGTGCATTATGAAAAACGAAATATATTTTCAAATACTCAGTTGCCTCTTTGAGTTTAACACATTAGAAAGTACAAGGAAACAGTTTACCTAAATATTTATATACATAGGCTTTTATTGACTGTATTAAAATAAGGAAAAACTGTTTGATTGATTCGGCCTTCTGATACAAGACAATACAATACAATACAATACAATACAATACAATACAATACAATACATTAATATGAAGACGCATGTGCTGAAAGTTGCCCCTACGAAGCCCCTCCTCTATTCTCCACACTCTGCCCTGTCATTGGCTGATTCTTCAGCCACAATAGAATGTGATTTGACATCAGTGTTCGGTGGGCGTATCGGGATGCAGTTGTTTTGTAACTGTTGTGCGAGAGGTGTAACTCAAACATTAGAAATTGTAAAGATTCCTGAAAATTGTAAACCAGTTAACAGTCCGTGGAGAAAATGGCAACCGTTGACCTCGCCCGACTTGGAAAGAATACTTTGAAGAGCGCGGAAACTGGAGAGGTAAGCTATAAAACACGACGAATTTGTGTGTAGTTGTGCAACTTTGAGCTTTCGTCTTCATCGGATATGCTATAGTATTGCTATATTCAGTTGTTTGGTCTGTGTTTGAAGGTGCTCTCTATAGATATACGCCCAGCTGTTAGGTTGGCACGCTCCATGCTGTGAGTAACTGCATTTAAACTGCTATTACCTGACACCATACCTATAATTGCTGTCAAGTGACGCCTCTAGGGTGACATAATGATGATATTGCACTGTTTGACTCCAATAATGTGCAACTTCACAAATAACATTAGCTTTCTCTATCTACACGCATCTATTTTTGCCTGTGTGTAAGATAAAATGGTCCAGGTTATTACATTGTATAGGCCTACTGTAAGCCTACAATGGTTATTGCCATTGTACAGTCACCTCACCTTTACCACGACATTGGGAGTGCCAACTGAAGATAAGACATAAAAAAAAAATTGGTAAAAACGCAGATGTTACAAGATAAATACTTTGGGCAAAATCAAGGACAGACGCTGTCATACATGAATAAAGGTAAATAGCATATTGCAAATGTTGAAATTTGAGGTATTGCACATACAAATGTCTCATGTGGATGTTGAGTGTCCCAATAGCCCATAGGAAGAATATATATAAATATTTGTTTACAGTCTGTTGGTCTCATACAAACAATTACATATGGACAGCAGACAGGCACAGGAGTATGTCAGAGATAAGATACCACAATAGGGCTGGGCAAGGAGTATACAGTTCAAGTTTAAGAACAATGATTAAATACTATATGAATAAGGTTCAAGAAGACAAATGATACACAAGCAATAGAAAAAAAGTTATTGCCGCCCCATGGCGTGCACGTACTACCATAGAGGCTCAGTCTACTGTATGTTGTAGTGGTCCCTGGTTCTAATCCGACCCATGGACCTTTACTGCATGTCATCCCTCTCTCTATCCCCATTTCCACTCTGTATTCTCTGACTTGAACTGTCAAATAAATGTTTAAAAAACACCCAAAAAATATATTTAAAAAAAAGAGTTATTTTCCATAGATAATGTCATGGTTTAAACACCTGGTTTCAAAGCCTAGTTTCACTGAGTGTTTTCCTCTCTTCAGCTTGTGGAGCTCCAGTCTCTGTGGCAGGACCAGGCCGTGGTGCTTTTCTTCCTGCGCAGGTTTGGTTGCCAGGTCTGTCGGTGGATGGCGACAGAAATCAGCAAACTAGAGCCAGACCTGAGGGCCAGCGGTGTGTCACTGGTGGGCGTCGGACCAGAAGAATTCGGGATCAAGGAGTTCAAGGAAGGAGGGTTCTTCAAAGGATGTAAGAAAGAAAGAAAGGCCTGGTTCACCTATCTTATTAAAACAATTGTCTTTTTGAATATTTGTGTTGCTACTGACAGTACAGACTAAAATGACAAAATGTGTGGCGTCTTTGACCTATGTAGAAAACCAATTCAAAATACACAACATGACAATAGTCAACAAAAGAGACCACAGTTCTCCACCATTGTGAGGTGGTTCAATGAACACCTGAAAACAATCAAATCGATCCAGTGAAATACGATAAGCACTACTTCATATTATCAGCACTTAGCCACAATTTAAATGTGGACCCAATTCTGAGCCATCTAGAAGAAAAAAAATTACTTTTTAAAGGAACGAAAAGATCACAATCCATTTGTTTGTGACTGGTCATTTTGAAATAAGTAAACAGGAACTAAAACAACATTACTTTCTGTGTAGCTTCAAGGCTTCCTGCAATAACGTCCTTATCACTTCAAAATAGCCATTGGCACTATTTGCGCAGCCTAACAGGAAAAGTACTTGTCAACAGACATTCTTTTTGAAGAATTGTAAATAATCATTCATCAACCTTTTCTTCCAGCCATTTATGTTGACGAAAAGAAGAAGTGCTACAAGGAGTTGGGCTTCAAAAGGTGAGTAGAGAAAATCCATGTAACCCTTTCATGTTACACTTTGGTTTATATAAATGACCATATGCTTTTACCCTTGTTTGATTTGCTCTCAATTGTTAAAATGAGCTTAACAGCAATGATATAATTATACTTATATATTACTTACACGATAAATTCATGAAGTTAATCTGCTACTTTATCGATAGTCGATTAACTGTTTATTTCTTATACGGAAGTAAACTGGATTTCTTTAGGATTTGTAATGTTGTTTACATAAATCAATACGTATAGGGCTATTTATGTTCGCTTTTCATTTAGTTTGACCGCTCATTACTAATCGTCTACTACTCTTACTACAACTAATTTGCTTTTCCGCTCCCAGGTACACCGCCTTGAGCGTTGTTCCTGCTGCTCTAGGGAAGAAAATCCGAGATATAGCTTCAAAGGTTGGTATCACTTTAAACATTTACCTTTTTATATTGCTTTATGGTTCACAACGTTCACTATGGTTACAGCCAGGAGCCAGGGTAAAGTGTGCACGGACCAGATTGACAGATAAGATAGGTATAAATAAGCTTTTGCTTCAGCCTTAGTCACTATGTGTTATTGAATGAGTGGTACAATGTGACTTGTGTTTTAAAATTACTGTTTAATAACGACTATACACACACTACTACACACTCAGTATGTTTTCATGACATTAGAGAAGATAGATTTATTATATTAGTCCAACTGAAACTAGACTTTTTAAAATGCATGTAACCATGGCGCCTGATGCCTGTCTGTCTCTTCTGTTTCAGGCCAAAGCCGACGGTATCGAGGGAAACTTCTCCGGGGATCTGCTCCAGAGCGGAGGAATGCTCATTGTGGCCAAAGGTACGGTCCATAGTTAAATATTAATAAGAGCCCGTCATGTTGTGGTTTATATTAATAAGGTGAGACACTACAGATGAAAAGGTTAAATAGACACGAAAGACTTAATGAACCATGGAATGTGAACGTGTTAAAAGAAGAGTGGTGCTTTGCCCAGACAGGTAAATAGCATAGATGGTATATGTATAGTAAATAGTCACTAAAGTCATGTTAAAGTTTTTCCACTAGAGGGCAATGTTGCATCATATTTTCGTAGTGCGGTTTGAAGTTCATATCGTTAGCTTTCTAAACCACTCGCCTTCAATGTCATGTGTTCATAAAAGCAAATTCATAACAGTATTTGATTGCTGTTATGGCTTAAGTTGATACTCTTGCTCACTTGATTATTCTTCCTTCTTGTATTTTGCTGGTCAAAGGAGGAGAGAAAGTCCTTCTGCACTTCACCCAGGACACACCGGGAGACCACGTCCCTCTGGAAGACGTTTCCAAAGCTCTGGGGATCTCAGCTCAAGTTAAAGCAGGACAGAGGCCCGTGGTAAGACTTTATAAACAAAATCCTTGGATTTATATCCATCTAAATTTTCACTTGCAGATGTCATCAAGAAACTTTGCCAATTGATACTTAAAAAAATAAAAATTCTGTTTAAAAAATGTTCAGAAATGTTTAAATAAATATGCAAATTTGGCAATATCTAGGTAATTATTTATATGCATATGGGATGTGAAGTGGACTGTCCAATTCACAGCCCGCTATATTAAAGATTTTTTTTTAAAATATATTATTGTTACAAGGCCTGTCTGTGTTCAGTAAAATGGGAGCATATCCATTTCTAACGTTTGAACTTCCTGTTGCAGTGCAATGATGATGTTTGTACACGATGATGAACTGAGCCGCTCATCATTCCTTCCGTGCCTTGAAATTCTGAAGCTCAACTGAAGATGTAAGAAGTGATGATGTCATCAGAAAAGGCTTCAAAAAGTGAATGTAAAACTGCCCATATTTATAAATGCTTGAAATTTATTTGTGACATTTTTGTATTGTTTTTATCTACAGCGAGAGCAGTGACATTCCTTCATAATTCTTACCTTTTTAATTGCCATTAACACTTAAGTTTTCTTTTAAAAATGTATGAATTTGCACTCACAGTTTACACAATGAATTATATTATGAATAATAGTGTGTATGTATTTAATTATAATAAAGAATGAATTTAAATACTTGGCTTCAGTCACTTTTGTGAAGGTGAGGAGGTGTCTAAATTTCGGACGTGACAAACTGGTATTCTGCCTGCAGTTATTTCTAACTTCAGTAGTTGGTTTGCTTCATTAAAATATTTGACTTTGAGCGATATTTGCCTTCACCGCAAGGTAGTTAATTAGGTTAAAGGAAAGCCCCACCTTTAAAGCACATACACATTAAAATAACAGCAGTTGCTTTTTGTTGATATATCTCAATATATTCTGGTGTCATTTCAATAATATTATTCCTTGCCAAATAATAAGCGTCCCCACCACTGCTAATTTCTACAACGCTATGAAGTCCGGAGATCGCCACTTAAATAAAGCATGTAGCCTATTCATTGTGATCACACAAACACACGGTAAACTAATCAGTAAAATGATTAAGAAGTCTGAAATGCACCTACGATTTTTGGTAAGTCTATTTAATAGCTGAACAAATTAACAATAATTCATTATGGAATTTTTTATTTTCACCTGAAATTATTTCAGATCACTTGAGGAACTGACAGGTGTGTTGTGGCTTAATTTTTTAGAAGGATAATAGCCTCAATCTGTAGCTTCAGTTGTGTAGAATTTATCTTTTAATTTAAACAAAACCGAGAAAGTTTAAAAAAAAATAAAACGGTGTGTGTTTTTTAAACGACTACATTCAGGTTTAAACCTGCAGTGTGTAGAATTTTGGGTTTTATTTCCTAGCAGATTTTGTAGAAAGTAATTTTAATATCCATAAGTACAAATAATTTAGTGCATAATATCTGAAAAAAATGTTTTGAATTATTTTTTTTCCCTTAGAAAGGGTCTCATATATGTCCATATTTCTGCATATTTTGGACCAAGGCCTAGTGCCGCCATCTTGAAAGTGTCATAGTTGGAATGTCATCAGGTGCATTGTTTGAAATTTAGAATTGTTCTTGTCCTTGAAGGCCACTGTAGCTTCTGTTATTATTCTAAAGGGTTGGGGTTACCCAGGGAGCGTTGCATTCTAGAACTTTGTAGAACTTTCTTGATGATGTCATATTACACACTGCACCTTTAATGAAAGGATCTATTTATCGCATGAGGCATTAGGACGGTTGTTTCTCCTCGAGGGCAGTTTTTCAATAACACTGACCAAAAGGGGGCGTCAGAGCTTGTATATTTCCTGTCGTTTCTTCACTCTGACGCTGATCTAAAACCAGCAAATAACTGCACCACTGCTGCTGCTCTCTTCTCTGCCGAAGTTCATATTTAACTTGAAAATAAACGTACGGACATTTAAAAAACTCAGGAGTTTAAAAATCTGACCCCGAAAAGTACAGTCAGAAAGCTAAAAGTCGAACTGATACGTTGAATGTCATCATTTTATAGTAAGGTATAATCAAATAATCTTATATTTTTATGTTTTCAGATAATTTCTGATTGAAACAGCTTTAAGTGTGTGTGTCATTGGTTCTTCTGTCTCTGTGAGGACCAGTTTGAGTTTAAACCTCTGCATTTTTGAAAAGTAAAAGTGACAAAGTTTTTCAAATTGAAGACAGTTAAAAAGTGTAATTTGTAGACTTTTTTGGGACAGTCTTTTAAAGTGAAGACATTTTGTCCTGGGCCGTTTCAGGACATTTCTTTTTTGAGGGGTAACAGTTTATAAATAGGTTTAGGTTCAGTTTAGGGTTACTAGTGTTTGTCAATAAGTGCTGTCAAGGGACAGAAATAAAGACCTTTTTGTTTGTGTCAGCAAATTAGCTTCAGCGTATAGCAACAGCATGTGTGTGTGTGTGTGTGTGGGGTGGGGTGCGTGTGTGTGTGTGTGTGTGTGGGGGGGGTGCGTGTGTGTGTGTGTGTGGGGGGGGTGCATGTGTGTGTGTGGGGGGAGGGGTGCATGTGGTGTGTGTGTGTGTGTGTG
>OX442350.1:32113721-32196221 GCA_949357725.1 Hyperoplus immaculatus
TGTATTCAGAACCACAAGAGATTACCGTCTGATTGGTTAAGAGTTTTGGTTGAAAAACACAACCCGACACGCTCTCATTTCACTGTGTTTTCACCTCATGTGTTCTGAGACAAGAAAATAAATCCGTCATTTGCTTCAGTATCGTGTTTCTGGATACCTTTCCTGGCCTGTGACTTACGAGGTATATAAAACACTTTTAAAAGATTATTATTTTTACCACGAGTCACGAGTGAAGCAGCTTTGATTCTGCAGATAAGGAGTAATGCATGCAATTTTCAAAGGGGTTTCAGTCAGCAATGGTGGTTTTCACAAGTCCACAACTCACCTATAGCTTCCTAGTTTTTCCTAACACACAAAAAGACCTCCAAATTACATCTAGTGGAGAGATTCTAGATGCTACAGTGGCCTTCAAGGACAAGAAGCTAGTTACAAATGCAAATACAGATGGCATCATCCACCACCGCCTCAAGTCTTTCCACAATATCAAGTGATGAGGTGAAGATGTATTTAGTTATTTATTCTATGGTACTTCTTCTTCGTCTTCCAACAAGTGCCAGTGTGCCACTCATTATAAAAATGTGGAAAACCGGTGCAACATGGCTGCCTCCGTGAAGATATAAAATGCTCATTCCAAGGTAATAAAAGAGACAATAACTAAGTGATTATACACTAATTAAAAGCATACTCATGAATATTATATTCCATTTCTACCAAGTCTGTTTTCCAAAATGCCAAATTCACACACTGCACCTTTAAGTCTAATCGGGTTTTATGCAGTCCTGTGGTATTTATGCCTGTTATATGGATCCAAGTGGACTTTCCATTGACTCCTATCAAGTCATTTATTTATTTTGGCATTTTGCTTGTATTTGACAGCTGATTAGAGACAAGCAGAGAGAGAGGGAGAGAGACAAAGAAGGAGAGAGAGAGGGGGGAGAAGGAGAGAGGTTGAGAGACAAAGAGAGAGTCCTGATGTCATGTCCGAGCTAACCTAACCCATGTCATTCATATTTTCCTTCTGACAAACTTTAGGTGTGTCTCTGTCCTACAGTCATCACGGACATGTCTGAACTAACAGCGGCCTCCTCGACTCTTTGCTTGCCTCTTTATGACTATAAAACTTTACTTTACCCAGTGGAAACTTTGGACTTATGGGAATTGGTGCTAATCAAAAGCCAGCTAAAAACAGAAATCTTGAATAAAAATGATCAAATTAAAAGTTACTATTACTAGTGATAAAGAAATATATATATATTTCTTGAAACTGGTGAGTAAAGTTATATTCAAGTTCTGGAGTTTGAGTTATTTGAATGATGACAAGCGTAAGTTAAATACAAACAACTGGGACATTTTGTTCGGCTGCTCTGGCTGTTAATGATAGTGTATCATTCCCCACACAATATGTACTTTATGTCAATTCTCCATTTGAAAGATTTGGTAATCGTCAGTTTTTTCTATAACTATTCTACAGTCAGTAGTGTTCTAAAATATATATTGTTGTGTGCTGTATTCCGTATTAGTGTTCAAGTCCAAACCACCTAAAGGTGCTGTAAGCGGAATGGTTCTTTTAGCTAACTTCCTGTCAGTTACTGCAGTTAGCAGTCCCCTCGCTCGTCCCTACATCACCACATTAATGCACTGCGGTCTTTAAGCAGCGAGTTATCTAGCATCATCTCAGATCCATAAGTGTGATAAAACATGATAAAAACCATCAAAACAGACATTGGGAAGGATTTTTACCTGCTCCGCCATTATAGGCGCATAAACATTCACCCATCTGTTGCTCTGGCGTGCACCGGCAGTGAGACCATGAGTGAGACGGGTGTCGGTTTGTAGCGTTCTCTCTTGTGATTGGATAAAAATTTCGGGATCCTACAATAAGTTTATTTGCCGATTACATGAAGAGCAGCTGACTGAGAGATTGGCTTTATGAAACGCGCACATTATGTAAGTGATCACTGTATGAATAAAGAGCGATTTAACACTTATATTAACATAAATAAACCGCTTAGTTCACCTTTAAGCCAAGACCAGAGAGGATCGAGGCAGCGACTGCAGACCAAAGATTATAAATGCCTTTTTTTGCTAAACTGTTTACTTGATCATGACAGAGTCAGTAGCACAGTTAAGCCCCCACACACCGAGATATGCACAGACAGACAGACAGACAGACAGACAGACAGACACACACACACACACACACACACACACACACACACACACACACACACACACACACACACACACACACACACACACACACAATAGTATCTCAGGATTACAAAAGGCAGTTAATCATTAACATCTAAACTAAGGGAAAACATTTTCAACAACTAGTAAAGGGCATACAAAACCAAACGACTGGAAAGCTTCTTGGAAAAAGTGAAAAACTAAGATGGTGGTGATTGTTGGTAGGGAGGGCATAAACGAATCCAGACAAATAAACGTTTGACTCTAATTCTGGTTAGACTGTGCAAGCTTTAATAAAGGAATATTACCTTTTCTAAAACGAGTGACTTGGATTTTTTTCTCAATGCTAAATAGGGCATCAGGGTGTGTGTGTGTGTGTGTGTGTGTGTGTGTGTGTGTGTGTGTGTGTGTGTGTGTGTGTGTGTGTGTGTGTGTCTGTGTGTGTGTTTGTGTTGGTGATCTTTCTAACCGTTGCTCATGCTTCTCTGTCTGTACTTGTATTGTTGTATTTGTGGCTGGCCCTTCACCAAAAATTCACACTCGTTCACATGATTACTTTTTCATATCTTTGTGAGGACCAATTTAAGTTTTTGTGAAGACATTTATGAAAAGAGACAATAATTTTGCATGAGGAAAAGTTAAAGCATTTTTTCGACTTCATGTCGTCAAAGTGTTTGGGGGATAAGACTTGGATTTAGTGTTGAGGTTAGAATTAAGTTTGTATAAAATAAAGTTTTTGGGGTAAGGAAATGTCAAAAATGGTCCTCTACACGTGTATTTGTTTGGCAGCATTAGCAGAGAAAGTGTTTACGGGGGTACTGATCTACTCTGTAATCTGCTACACACACTTCCTTACTGCCAGTTTCTCTGCATGAGTGTGTGTGTGTGAGTGTGTGTGTGTGCGTGCATGCCTGTGTGTGTGTTTGTGTGTGCTTGCATGCCTGTGTGTGTGTGTGAGTGTGTGTGTGTGCGTGTGTGTGTTTGTGTCAGTATGTGTGTGTGAGAGTGTGTCAGCTCACGTTCTCTTCCTGTTTTGGTAGTGTCCGCTGACCAATCAGAGCCAGCATTTCGCAACACAACTCGGCTATCAAGTTAAATCTGCCGCTGACACTGATGACAACAGCAAAAAGTAGGTACAGTAAAAAACAATAGAGAAGTAACAGCTGTGACCGGCCGCAGTGCCCCTGAGCAAGGCACCAGAACACACTGTATGATAAGATTACAAACCGTTCAAACACAGCGGGTCAGTGTGTCTCTGTGACTCTTGGTTAACACAACCTCAGCGTGGGTTACAGGCTGAGCCAGCTGATCCACAGGTCAAGGGTCATATGAGGTAACTTCAGAGCACACATGTAAACTGTCAGGCAGGTTTTTGTTTAAGGACTTTTAGGAATTTAAAGTGCATAATCCTTAACGAGTTAGTGATGTGATCTGATTATAGTCGGAGCAATTCCCTGTGTTTCTGGAAAACTGTTAAGAAAAGTGCATTATTTATTATGAACATATTGAAAAACTGCAGCAAAATTTTGAATAATGTCAAAAGATAAGATTGTTGTATAGGCTCTGTCTTGTAGTGCCTACAAGACCGTGTTTATAATGTACACTGAGGGGGACAGAACCCCACACTATGCAAATATTCTCAAATTATATTAGGGGAAGGTGGGGTGATTTGTGCAACTTTTTACTCAAAGTGATTTTAAAGTGAGGCCTTGACAGTTATGTCTCCAACTCAAATATGTACATATATTTCAGGATGTTGTGCATCCCTGGCAATAAAAACTTTGGATCTGGAATAAACTGTTTAAGAAATATAGCTTTCGGAAAAAAAGTTGTCTTGTCGCACAAATCACCCCACGTAGTGGGGTGATTTGTGCGTCATTGTGTCACAATGACAAAGTCACCATCATCATCTTTCTGGCCATCTGAACTCTCATCAGTGGTGTCGTTAAGTGGAATTGAGATGTCACTCTCTCCTGAGCTACTGTAGACTATCACTTTCTTTTGGTGACCAGCGTATACAGCCATGCCACTGGCACAACTCTCAGAAATGTACTTTGCACTAGTTGCTCCGTGCTTGTGGAACCAACTGCCACCTGACAAATGTGATTCCCCCTACATTTCTGCCTTTAAATCAAGGCTCAAAACCCATATGTACACCCTGGTGTTTCCTCCCCATTAACCTCTGCACTACTTACTTACCTCTGCACTACTATCTGTGTTTATGTGGATGTATGGGCTTTACGTCTTTTATTTTGGTTATTGTTATTTTACCTTCATTGTTTACCTACTGAATGCACTATGTACAGCACTTTGGACAGTGCAAACTGTCATAAATGTGCTTTTATAAATACATTTTACTTACTTACTTACTTATAACTCACCCAGGCCCTTGCGCACAAATCACCCCATCCCCAGAATTTTGGATAATAGGCATGATGCAGCAATTTAGGGTTGACATTGTGCTAACTATATAGACTCAAAGTGTAGCATACCAAAGCACTAAAACATGTGTCAAATGTTTTCAAACGTGTCTATAATTGTTCAGACACAATAATCAAAAAACCTTGATCATGGAAATTTTACTTTGAAAGGCAAAACACAGTTTTTTGAGCTTAAATGTGCTTATATCTTATTCCTTGTGTCTCCCTTCTTTACAGGATGAGTCAAATGGATGGCTCTTCTTAAATATGTGGTCACATTTCCAATTTCTTCCACGGTTTTCTAGAAACAAGGGGTTTTGCAACTTCCAAAATGCACAAATCACCCCACCTTCCCCTATATTATAGATAATTATATAAAGAAATATTTGCGACCGTAAAATAATTTTAAAATAATTTAAAAGGGTCTGGCTCTGGTATAGGTGCCTTATAGTAGGCCTACATTCTACTACACTTTAAAAAGTAAGAATTATTGTAGGCTACACTGTGAATCCTACATGTCAATGTAGAACTAAAACCTGCTTAACTGTAATTGATATTATTATATTATTATTATAAGAGCCTATTGACATTGTTAGGGTGGAGCTGGGCTCTCTCACAGCCTTGTCACAGAGGAGAATGTTGTCTAATTACACGTCATCTTGTACAGTGTCTCCCACCCACACGAGGAGAACATTTAGTGCAAGACCTGTATACTATCTATGTGCAAGAATCACATTATAGATACTCCATAGGAATCATTTCTGCCTGTGGCAATCAAGCTCATCAACTTAGTGCCAGACACTTTGAGTCAATAAACAAACAGACTTATGATAAGATAAAATATACTTTAGAGAGATAGAGAAATTTGACTTGGGCTCCATACTATTGTCTGCATCACAAAAACACACTTGTCGCAGTGCACACACACACACACACACACACACACACACACACACACACACACACACACACACACATACTTAACATAGGCTTATGCACTCATGCATTAAAGTGCTAAAATTCACAAGGTATAAAAAAAATATTTATTATTAAAACGTTATAAAATCACAAGTATCATTAAGTCTTGTTTTAATTACAAAGTGGTAGTAAAGAAAGACCAAACTGCTTCTCTTCTAGGGAAGCAGCCAAATAGACAGAGAGACAGCTGAAGCTTAATGCACCACTTTTTTTATCATGCTCTGTAATAATTATCAGATTATGTTAATAGCATATTGGTAACACAGTAATAAAGGTAGTTATCCCTCATTATGACGTGGTGAAAATAGCTAAATCCAGTCATCATGGAGTAAAGAACATGGTTAAGAACCAGTTAAACTTGTCCTGTTAAAGGTTAACTCGCCTATAGCTTAGCAGAGCAGCAGTAGGCCTTATAATTCCACCTCAGCCTTAAAGAGGAAGTCATGTGATTTGGTTCAGCTAACTCGCTAAACGACATATGCAAATGTATTCAAGTTTTTAAAGAATTGAATTACATTTTATGGCTTTTAATAGTCAACATAAAGTTTATATTTTCTTTCGAAAATGTAGGCCCAGTCCGTAGATTCTGCATTTTGCCCTTCACATTACCTTAAATACACACTATGCAACATTTTAATGAAAAAGTAAATTAACACCAGTGAGACAGAAGTGATGATTGAGTCTGACTACTTTTGTGTGACAGTTGTTTTTTTAATAAAAAATCTGCATAGTCAACCTTTAGTCTAAATGCAGATTATAGTATCTGCATTGTGTAGTGTTATCCCACTGACTTTCCTATGTGGTAAAATAATCTAAAAACGGCATGAAATGAAAGCATTATGGACTATAATACAGTTTAATGGAATCATGGATCAGACTAAAGTGAAATTTGCAACCTCTCTGTTCCTCGCAATGTGACCCATATACCATTATTAGTTTATGACACACAAATACAAAGAGGCTTATGGCTGCCTGCCCGGCCTACGTGGTTGTGACCAGCCCACTTCTCTTTATGTAACCCACTTCATGCGCTCGGTATGCAGGGACTCAGTGTTGCACCCTCCCTTCCTGCTTAAATGCCAGTGTGTACAATATGTCCCATCAAATATATAACGTGTTTCTGATAAGTAAATGTTGATAAAATATTGGGTTACTGTTAATATATATGTATATGTAGGCCTATGGATGCTTAAATGGCCTGCAACAACATATACCGATAAGAGATCAACATAAATGCAATACTATGGAGTCGAAAAATCTGGTTCTTCTTGAATCTATAGCCTCTAAGTAAATGTGGACAAGATAAGGGCTAACTAGCCCCAGGGTGTGAGACACCAAGAATGCATGGGAGTTTTAAAAGAATTTTAAAAAGGGCACAAGAGTGTTCAAATGCTTATTTTTGCATGTTGTAATGTTTTATTCTTCATTTATTTTTTCTATACTGCTCATGACTTGCCAGTGAGCAACACCAAGGATATATTTCTAAGATGATTTAATTCTGGCATTCATCATTACTGAATAGCCCTCATGACATCATGAAACAATGACCCTGCTCATAACGCTCATGAAAAAAAACTCACTCACAATCATTTTTATCCACAAAGAAAATCAACCAAGCCCAAGTTACACCATTTAGATATTTATTTATTTATGTTTTTTTTTTTCTTTTCATTTTATTCTGTACAGTTAAGACAGTCTGCATCAGCCAATCGTCCGCAAGCTAAACCAGCCAGCTCGACGCTCATTGGCTGTGTGGGCTCACTCCCACCACCCAGCCCTTCTCCCTTTGTGTGTGCAACAATAACAGAAAGGCAGCACTTTACAGCAACCAGACACACTGTACATCGTCAAACATGAAATGTAAACAAAAAAAATCTTGATAATGTCATTTAATCTTGCATTTAGTTTCAGCTTCATTTGTAAACCTAGAAAAATACCAACAGGGTGAGATGATGACACTTTTTCTCAGTACAGTTCATGTTGTTTTCTAAACTTCAGTGCCAGTATCTTGAAAATTACAAATAAGGCAAATCATCGCTCGAGTATTAAAAAAAAGAATACTTGATTTAAAAACATATTTTTTAAGATCTTTAAAATGGTGAATTCATCTCACCCTGTGTGCAAATTCTTAAGATTTTAAGGCTAAATGACTCGATAAGATGGGAGATTTTTCCCTCTCCTTGAACAGTATAAGCACAAACCTGGCCCCATTCAGTTTGAGGTTTGAGTTGCACAGTGCACTGCTGCCGAGAAACAAAATGGCTCCCTGAAAGTCCCCCCCCCCTTCAGGGCGTCAGGATGTCACAGAACTCGACAAAGTCCCTCTGCATGAAATTTTGGCTCTTAATCAAATCGTCTTCGGATGGGAAATACTGCATGCTGTCCTCCTGCGGACGCACACACACACTGTCCTGGTGCAGTACCACCATCTGCCCTGGTGGCGGTGTTGTTGTCTCGTCTCCTCCTCTGTGTGGGTTGGGACTGTCCAGGAGGGCTCCTCTGGCGTTCTCCAGCACGCCCAGGTACGAGTCCATGTCTGTCAGCTCCACGTCGCTGTCTGAACTGCTGCCACTGTCACTGCCCACAGAGTCAGAGCGCATGTGCAGCATCTGGTACTTCTCGTGCATTAGAAACTGGTTGGTGTTCTTCGGAGCCCGCATCCCCCTCGCTCTGTTCCCCTTGACGTTGACGGGCCGTAGTGACATGGCCGACCTCTGGAGGTGTCTGGGAGGATGATAGAATGGGTGATGACGTTGAGGGTGCTGTTGGTTGAGGTGGCTAGAGCGCCCTCTCATCGGCCCCCCTCCCCCTCCTGCGACTCCCCTCCGGCCCTGCAGACGCCCCCTGCAGCTCTTGGACCAGCCGTGCTTCCTTCCACTGTTTTTGGACAGGTCCCTCTGCGGAGCCCCCTTGCCATTATCCTGGGTCTGCTCCTGATGACAGCTCTCCCGTTTGCACATCATCTCCGAAAGCATTCTTCCCCTTCTTCTTGTCTTTCTGTCTTGCATTCGCCCTCCTGTTCCTTCACTGCTTTCTGTCTGCTTCACATCCTTGTCCACTGCCCAGTGGCAACAACAAAGGAGAGAGAGGCTGGGTTGATGTTGTGTTTTTTCAAGGTTTAGATCACTAAATGACCCAGCTCCCGTGTCTACCTTTTCACTATTCTAAAGCTTTTTTTCTTGACCTCTGGCTTTGGCTGGTGCATTGCCTGCTCTTCCTCCCCACGCAGCAGCAGCTTGCCTGCTTCGACTGGCTCCCCAAACACAGTCACGCCCCTCCTCTGTCTGTCCTCTATTAATCTATCTTTTCTTCAAAGTCAAAATCAGTTTCTTTCAGCTCTGATTAGTGAACTGAAGAAGTGAGTTTGCTAAAGGGGGTTATAAGCGTCTTGTTGCTGATTTTTAAAAGATCTTATTTCTCAGTTGTTCTCAGGCTGTAGTATGTGGTAGCTCACTCAACTCTGTCAATCTCTGACTGTGGCTCTGCCTTCTCTTCAGAGCCTGGATAAAGAGATGGAAGGATCCATTCATAGGCTTTCGCAGAGGGAGGGGTGGTCAGGGTGAGTGGATTAGTCCCATATATAGTATATACAAGCCACAGATTAGTCCACAGTCTATTAATTACAATGTAATATGACAGATTTCTAAAAGATATCACTTTTCTACGTGTGTATAAGATATCATATCATACATGTTGGCCTGTAGGTGCCTCTGGTTGTTTATATGTGGTTGTGATAAGCAGAAAGACGCTCCCCGCAGCGAGATGGTTCAGTCCGCTTCGTTTTAGCAGCGGAAATCTGATCTACAGCCGCTGCTGTTACTGCCCCCCCCTGGCAACACACACACACACACACACACACACACACACACACACACACACACACACACACACACACACACACACACACACACACACACACAGAGCAACAACAACCATCAGCACTGGGTCAGGAGGACTGTGGTGGATATTACTGTGGAAGCTGTGACAGTTGTGGGGTATTGTGTCATGCATACAAGTACCCAGCCCACATGGACTTCCAAGACAACAAAAATACCGTTGCAGTAGTGATTCATTGGTCAGAGAAGATCACAGTTTACTCTATACCACATCACATTGCAAACAAAGAACATCGTCTTTTAGTCCAAACAGAAAATATCCCCTTCCTACAACACAACTCAGGTTGTGAGTCATGAAACCAAAATGGCTATACGGTCCACACTGAAAATATGTAAACAAGTATTGGATGAATTATGAGGAAATATTGTAACGGTCCTTTGACAATTCTCCTGACCTTTGGTGATCCTCTGACTTCTCATCTGTTGCCACCATGAGTTTGACTGAATTTGGGATTCTAGTGAAATGTCTCGACGACTGTTGAATAGATTGGCATGAAATTCAGGTCAGACATTCACATCTAGACTCTCAGAAGGAATTGTAATAGTTTGGGATTCCTTGAGTTTGTACCTAGCGCCATCCACTGGTCAAAAACCTATTTGGTACTTTGGCTCATAACCAAATGGCTGAGCTGTAGCTTGTGTTAAAGGTGCTGTAAGCGGAATGGTTCTTTTAGCTAACTTCCTGTCAGTTACTGCAGTTAGCAGTCCCCTCGCTCGTCCCTACGTCACCACATTAATGCACTGCGGTCTTCAAACAGCAAGTTATCTAGCATCATCTCAGATCCATAAGTGTGATAAAACATGATAAAAACCATCAAAACAGACATTGGGAAGGATTTTTACCTGCTCCGCCATTGTAGGCGCATACACATTCACCCATCTGTTGCTCTGGCGTGCACCGGCAGTGAGACCATGGAGTGTATATACTATATATGAGTGAGACGAATGTCGTTTAGTAGCGTTCTCTATTCTGATTGGATAAAAATTTAGGGATACTACAATAAGTTTATAAGCCGATTACATGCAGAGCAGCTGACTAAGAGATTGGCTTTATGAAACGCAAGTGATCACTGTATGAATAAAGAGCGATTTTACACTTATATTAACATAAATAAACCACTTACTTCACCTTTAAATGCTAATTAGAAAATTGTTGGCAAGCTGTCACAATAAACTTAGATGGAGAACTGCTTCCTACAGCTACTATCAACACAACTTTCCCTGTTAGTACATTTATGTTCAGTTCAAACACATTCAGATCGTTGCAGGACACAACAAATCTATACATGTGCAGCTGTGAGGTATATTACACAGTTTGAGGCAGAGGGAGGGGTCAGTGTTTACTGTAAGTGTTCACAATGGATCGATGGATGGATTGATGGATGTCAAAAAGGTGCCAGGCAACTGATCCTGGAATCGCCCCTGATTCAAACTGAATTGTGAGGTAAACTCAAATGTCATGACCCTTAAAGAGGACCTATTATGCTACTTTTCTGGTCTTAATTTCTTGTTTTACACTGCTATAGAGCAACCTGACACGAATCACATCACAAAAAACTATGTAGATTTTCGGGAAGCTCTTTCTCTTATTTTGGCGATCCAGCACATCCTGTCAACACTTGAGTGTGTGTGCTTCGGCTCCCTCCGCCTGTGCTTCGGCCATCTCCGCTCCCCTCCCCCCCCTCCTGCAAACCCCACTCCGTTGTGATTGGTTACCTTCCTTCCGGAACACTTTCAGTGGCGGGAAGCGCGAGCATGGACCTATAAGGGCGCGAGGCAGACGCGAGGCAGACGCGAACAGGGAAGTGACAGCATTACCATACATGGAAACATCCGCGTGGAGACATCACAAAGTTTTATGCGACGGCACAAATTATGAAAGGGTAGACCGCTTTGAACACGTGACTTCTCGACTGGCTAGAATAGTGTTTAGTGCTCTGCACAGACACCCCAGACGGTCAGCAGGGAATATGTCGAAATGCATGTAAGTCATTATTTGATAATTTAGTATGGTTAAGCATGACTATGAATCATCATAACAACATTTATAGGTCATAAAAGTCAAAAAGCATCATAGGTCCTCTTTAATGACAAAAAGACGTTTAGAAAAAGAGAAAATGTACCACTAAGTAAAACAAATACACTTAGGTTCAAATACTTTATATAAGAGTGAGATGTATAAATTGTGTCCTACATTTTTACATTTATTTTAGGTTTAGGACACCACCACCATCTGCTGTTGACAACATGACATAGCAGCATTTCCAGTTCAAACATACAGACCGTTGCAGGACATTACGAATCATAAATGTGCAGCTGTGAATTACCCGGTTAAAAATGTAATTCTCTTAGGACAATAACAATCTGAAATTTAAAGTCACAATTTCTAAATGATGTCAAAAAGCACATCTGGTGTCTAATATAAATTAAAATTAAATATTAGTGGATTAACATTTATACCGTTAGTAAGATGATTTTTTTCCTCATGTCTACCCATTTACTGGAATGGATTTGTTCGTCTGTTTGTTTTGCCATAGAAATCAAATAGCCTATGTTATGTTAAATAAGAAGTCTCAACACCACATGCTGTATGTCTATCATCGTCACAGAGCTGTTATTGATAAAAGTTACCATAATTATTATAATGTTTATGTCCTGTATATTCATTATTTTAGTTGAGTCTGTATTGTGAACGTACCTTCGACAAAATTTGATAGTTATAAATAAAGTTTTTTTCAAAGCGGTCAGCTGCTTCCTATGAGCTGCTTCACTTCGGCATCACAACCACAACAAACATGGCGTCGGGAGGCGGCGGCGGCGGCTAACGGAAAAGAACCGGTGGAAAAAATCCTCTAAAAATCGTTTAATCTAGGAGTTCTTTACTGGACAACGGGGTCATTTTTACTCAATAGATCTCAGGATGGAGCCCAACCCGTTTCTAGAGGATGTGTCGGAGCGGAAAGTGTGTGTTGTCGGGTCCGAGCTGGTGGAAAACTACACAGTAAGCTTTCATTTAGCTTGATAGCATGTTAGCTTAGCACGTAGCTAATGTTTGACACAGACAGTGACAGTTATGCTACATTGATAAAAAGGTGTCTTATCAATTGAAACGTAAGATGTTGAGTCATTATGCTTATTTTTTAGTCATGTTTTATTTTTTATTGCATTAAAGTAACCTGACATATCTCACAAGCTAGCGGCTAACGGTTGCGTTAGCTGAGCTGTCAGACGGGTTCCTCAACATGCAAGATTAAAGATCGTTTATAATATGCACAACAACAAAAGGAGCAGTCAGTCGTTAGCAATTAAAATGTTCTCAGGCTCCCGCCTGCAATGCAACGCAATGACAGTAATTATAAAGAAGAACCATAGATAGTAAATAATAGGAGAAGAACTCAAGTGAAGAGAGCCAACCGTCTATTAAAACACAAAAAATAGTGCAAATCTAACCGGTGTGGCTAGTGTTGTCTGTCTCTGCGTTGTTTTGTCGTGAATAACAATGTGCAATAATACATTTAAAAAAAACTTACCTGACACACGGTAAAATGAAACAAAAACGTCAATGAGATATCCCGTTAGCTTCAGCCCCAAATAGTTAAACTACATACAGAAAAGAGTTAGCACACAATACTATATGTTTAAGCTAACATGTAATTTGGGGCAACTACTAAAACAATTGCGCTTACCTGTCACAATGGGAAGAGGTAACGACGGGAAAAGTATTTTATACACGTAAAGCGACCCCGAAAAATGACGTAGGAGCTATTTTGACAAACTAAAATAGGGATTCTCATGAAAAACACAGGTATTAATATTTTGTGTAATTACAACATATTATGTAACTAGTAGATAACTGACCCTGTTACACAAGTGTACAGATGTAACTGATAAATGAACGGATACACTTGGGAACAGGTGTAAAGATAAACAATGTAAAAAAAATTAAAATTATGTGACTAGGGATGGGTGTTTCAGAATTTTCATTGATACCAACATCAATACTGATACTGCTTATCTGTATCATAATATTATATGGTCTCCATTTTGGTGAAACAAATAAGGACATGTCCTGCAAAGACTCAGCATGTAGTAATATTCATTGATTGTCCTGTTTCAGGTTTATATCATTGAGGTGATGGACGGCGAGCACAGGTGGACTGTGAAGCATCGCTACAGTGACTTCCACGATCTCCATGAAAAGGTAAGAGACCGGAGCAGATCAGCTGGTGGCTGTTTGTCACTGTCAGTCAGTGATTAACCTGCTTAGCGTGACTGACTCAAGAAAATTCAATATTAATACACATTCTAGACTCTGTAAATGTGCATGTTGCTAGCTACGGTGGGCCCCTTTGTTTACATATCCATATACCAGTTTACAGAGCCAAGGATGTGTATTAACAAGTAATTTTTTCCAGCGCGCACACAGTACAGAGAGTTAGCAAATTGTGAGGAGATTTTCACTGATTTTGACAAAAAGCGTTCTACAAATTCGCTGACTCCTCCTTTTAATTAATGAATCTTTAATATAAAAACAACACTCTCAAAACACAGTTCACGTTTTTGTTTTTGCCTAATAAATAAATGTTATTATTTCCTCTTGTTTGTTTCCCTTCAGCTGACGGCAGAGAAGAAGGTGGACCGCGGGCTGCTTCCTCCTAAGAAGATGTTGGGGAAGAACTCAAAGAGTTTGGTGGAGCGCCGGCAGAAGGAGCTGGAGCTTTACCTGCAGACGCTGCTGCTGCAGTTCCCCCAGGCCACGCCCACTCCGCTTGCCGGCTTCCTGCACTTTCACCTCTACGTGAGTTTGGGTCGGGCAATGTGGTCAAAAACTTCTATACTGTATATACACACTGTATAAGTAGATACAATAAACCGGTATATATCCCGATGTACACATTTTTTTTCAGATGTTTGGCTATAAGGTCTGGGTCAAATTTATAGTTCAGCTTTGGGGTGTTCTGGTGGCGTAGTGGATAGAGTGTTGTTACGGTCACAGGTTCAAATCCGATCCGTAGACCTTTACTGCATGTCATCCCCCCTCTCTCTCTGTCTCCTCATTTCAACTCTTTTCAATCAAATAAAGCTTAAAAAAAAGGCCCAAAAATAATCTTTAAAAAAAATGTATAGTTCAGTTTATCTTAAAGCATATTGAGATCAGGGCTCTGTTCAGACTCAGCAAGTTCCTCCAAAACAAACTTGGAGACACATTTTTCATGGGCCTGATATTTTCTTGTGTACGGGGGAAATGTCATGTTGAAACAGGAAAGGACCGTTCCCACAGTGGTGACACAACAGACGAGTACAATTATAATTTCCTGGTAACACCCAGTGCTTTGTTGTTGTTCTGCTATATAGCTGGAGGACTTTATGAAGAAAAAATGCCAACCGATAGAACATTTTCTGTTTTGTTTTTATATAATTTTAAACTGAATACCTTTTAGTGTTGGTCAGAGAAAAGAGGAACTTTCAGTGGTCATCTGGTAAATTGTGATTTTTCATTTTAATTGCATTGAAACAATAGTGTTTGGTTATCAAAAACACATTTGACATACTGACTCAACACTACTGAATAAACACCTTGTCTCTTTTACTGAAAGCTGTGACTTAACCTTTACCTCACTGAAACAAGATCAAATACATCTTTATTCCCGATTATGAAACTGACATTAAACTTTGTGCTATATTTAAGTGATTCCAGTTTTTAACAGTTTTTTTTTGTCTCTTTCAGGAGATTAACGGCATCACAGCAGCACTGGCTGAGGAGTTGTTCAATAAAGGTTGGTTTCCTGTCTGACCTAGATAAATAATCTAGACAATTTTCAGATTTAGTCAAATATCTGGTTTTAGTCTGTTTTATTCTTTGCAGCTGTTAATGCAAAGGGAAACATCTACACCTACAGTTGTTCAGATACACACTTGTGAAGTGAACAGGATCTGAGCTGTGTGTGTGTGTGTGTTGTAGGTGAGCAGTTGCTGCAGGCTGGCGAGGTATTCTCTCTCCACCCCTTGCAGCTTTACTCCGTGTCCCAGCAGCTGCGTCTGGCCAAACCCACGTGTTTTAACGGAGACGCAAAGACCGACCTGGGACACATCCTGGACTTCACCTGCAGACTCAGATACCTCAAGGTAACACACACACTTCTTTATGTCACTCAAATCCCCATCATAAGCAAGGCAAGTTTTTTCATATAGCATGATTCATACACAAGGCCATTCAAAGTGCTTTACAGGGGAATAACATACATTAAGATTAGACATAAGAACATATGTAAATTGCATTTTAGAGACAAGCAGATTAATGATTTAAAATGAAAAGAAATTGTGCATATTTCATTGTCCTGACTTTCTTTTCTCAACGTCATTGTAAAAGAGGGTCAACCCTCCATTGATCTATCGAGGATAAATAAAGGAAAATTAAATTAAATGAAATTTTCGTACGTATAGGTGGTGAATGTTCTAACTGGTTTTGTGTCTGTGTTGTTCAGGTGAATGGTACCAGCGGTCCAGTAGGAACCAGTAACATCCTGGAGAGCAGTCTCCCCTTCGACCTGTCTGTCTTCAAGTCCCTGCTGCAGATTGAGGTAATGCTCCGTCTGACTCTCCTCGTCTTGTTGTTTATGCCACTTATGCACATATAAATTATCTGTTATTGAAACTTCTATAAGAATATAAGCACACTGTATTTCCTGCATCAGCAGCAATAACATGTCATGATGTATCTTTGAGATATTGGTGATTAGGCAATTATGTAATGGTGTCATATTCCTGTGAGTATATTCTTATAACACTGTTGAGTGGAATCAATCAATCAAATCCTGCTTTATTTTTATATTAACTTCTGTCCCTCCCATCTCCCTCTGTCTTCAGATCAGCGAGTGCAACTCTCTGCAGATTCGAGGTCTATCATCTCTGAGGTCGAGTCTGGCCACTCTGACTATCCACCGATCCACAGAGACGATGATGGTAAAGTCTGATTAAATACCATTCTGTGTTATACATTTTCAAGCATACATACATACATACATCTTCAACCGCTTATCCGAAATCGGGTCGCGGGGGCAGCAGCTTGAGCAGGGAACCCCAAACTTCTCTTTCCCGGGCCACATCAACCAGCTCTGACTGGGGGATCCCGAGGCGTTCCCAGGCCAGTGTGGAGATATAATCTCTCCACCTAGTCCTGGGTCTTCCCCGAGGCCTCCTTCCAGCTGGACGCTCCTGGAACACCTCCCTAGGGAGGCGCCCTGGGGGCATCCTTACCAGATGCCCGAACCACCTCAACTGGCTCCTTTCAACGCAAAGGAGTAGCGGCTCTGCCCCGAGTTCCTCACGAATGACTGAGCTTCTCACCCTATCTCTAAGGGAGACGCCAGCCACTCTCCTGAGAAAACCCATTTCGGCCGCTTGTACCCGCGATCTCGTTCTTTCGGTCATTACCCAGCCTTCATGACCATAGGTGAGGGTAGGAACAAAGATCGACCGGTAGATCGAAAGCTTTGCCTTACGACTCAGCTCTCTTTTCGTCACAACAGTGCGGTAAAGCGTATGCAAAACCGCCCCTGCTGCTCCGATTCTCCGGCCAATCTCACGTTCCATTGTTCCCTCACTCGAAAACAAGACCCCGAGGTACTTGAACTCCTTCACTTGGGGTAAGGACTCATTCCCTACCTGTAGCAGACAATCCATCGGTTTCCTGCTGAGCACCATGGCCTCAGATTTAGAGGTGCTGATCCTCATCCCAACCGCTTCACACTCGGCTGCAAACCGATCCAATGAGAGCTGAAGGTCACAGGCCGATGATGCCATCAGAACCACATCATCCGCAAACAGCAGAGATGAGATCTTCAGACCACCAAACTGCAACCCCTCCCCACCACGACTACGCCTTGATATCCTGTCCATAAATATCACAAACAGGATTGGTGATAAAGCGCAGCCCTGGCGGAGGCCAACCCCCACCGGAAACGAGTCCGACTTACTACCGAGAACCCGTACACAGCTCTCGCTTTGAGCGTACAGAGATTGGATGGCCCTGAGAAGAAACACCCTCACCCCATACTCCCGCAGCACCCCCCACAGTATCTCCCGGGGAACCCGGTCATAAGCCTTCTCCAGATCTACAAAACACATGTAGACTGGATGAGCAAACTCCCAAGCTCCCTCTAGGATCCTTGCGAGAGTGAAGAGCTGGTCCGTTGTTCCACGGCCAGGACGGAATCCGCATTGTTCCTCTTCAATCTGAGGTTCGACTATCGGCCGAACCCTCCTTTCCAGCACCTTGGAGTAGACTTTGCCGGGGAGGCTGAGAAGTGTGATACCTCGGTAATTGGCACACACTCTCTGGTCCCCCTTTTTGAAAATAGGAACCACCACCCCGGTCTGCCACTCCTTCGGCACTGTACCCGACTTCCACGCAATGTTGAAGAGGCGTGTCATCCAAGACAGCCCCTCCACACCCATTGCTTTTAGCATTTCTGGACGGATCTCATCAACCCCCGGGGCTTTGCCACTGTGGAGTTGTTTGACTACCTCAGTGACTTCCACCAGGGAAATTGACGATGATCCCCCATCAGCCTCCAGCTCTGCCTCCAACATAGAGGGCGGGTTAATCGGATTCAGGAGTTCCTCAAAGTGCTCCTTCCACCGACCGACCACCTCCTCAGTTGAGGTCAACAGCGTCCCATCCTTACTGTACACAGCTTGGATGGTTCCCCGCTTCCCCCTCCTGAGGTGCCGGACGGTCTTCCAGAAACACTTTGGTGCCGACCGAAAGTCCTTCTCCATGGTTTCTCCGAACTTCTCCCACACCCGCTGCTTTGCCTCTGTCACGGCAGAGGCTGCAGCCCTTCGGGCCTGTCGGTACCTTGCAACTGCCTCAGGAGTCCCCCGTGATAACATATCCCGGAAGCACTCCTTCTTCAGTCGGACGGCTTCCCTGACCACCGAGGTCCACCACGGCGTTCGAGGGTTACCGCCCCTTGAGGCACCTAAGACCTTGAGACCACAGCTGCCTGCCGCGGCTTCAGCAATGGAAGTTTTGAACATCGACCACTCGGGTTCAATGCCCCCAACCTCCACAGGGATGCTAGAAAAGCTCTGCTGGAGGTGCGAATTAAAGATCTCTTGAACAGGGGCCTCCGCCAGACGTTCCCAGTTCACCCGCACTACCCGTTTGGGCTTACCAGGTCTGTCCAGAGTCTTCCCCCACCCTTTGACCCAACTCACAACCAGATGGTGATCAGTTGACAGCTCTGCCCCTCTCTTCACCCGAGTGTCCAAAACATGCGGCCTCAGATCAGATGATACGATCACGAAATCGATCATCGACCTTCGGCCTAGGGTGCTCTGGTACCATGTACACTTATGAGCATCCTTATGTTCGAACATGGTGTTCGTTATAGACAAACCATGACCAGCACAGAAGTCTAACAACAAACGACCGCTCGGGTTCAGATCGGGGAGGCCATTCCTCCCAATCACGCCTCTCCAGGTGTCTCCATCATTGCCCACGTGCGCGTTAAAGTCTCCCAGCAGAACTATGGAGTCCCCTACCGGAGCCCCATGCAGGACTCCGTTCAGGGTCTCCAAGAAGGCCGGATACTCCGAACTGCTGTTCGGTGCATACGCACAGACAACAGTCAGAGTCTTCCCCCCCCACAACCCGGAGGCGTAGGGAGGCGACCCTCTCGTCCACCGGGGTAAACTCCAACGTAGTAGCGCCCAGCCGGGGGCTCGTGAGTATCCCCACACCGGCCCGGCGCCTCACACCTTGGGCAACTCCAGAGAAAAATAGAGTCCAACCCCTGTCCAGAAGTACGGTTCCAGAACCAAGACTGTGCGTGGAGGTCAGCCCCACCAGATCTAATTGGTAGCGCTCCACCTCCCGCACCAGTTCCAGCTCCTTCCCCCACAGCGAGGTGACGTTCCACGTCCCCAAAGCCAGCCTCTGCCGCCCGGGTCTGGTCCGTCGTGGTCCCCGCCCTTCACTGCCACCCATAAGGCAGCGCACCCGACCCCAGCGGTTCCTCTGACGAGTGGTGGGCCCATCAGTTTCAAGCAGTAGTCTTGTATGTATGAATTAAACCGTGTATTGTTATTTTATTTATTTTTATCAAATTGAAACACTACTAACAAGACTTCACCACCAAGCAATCAACATAACATAACAAACATGATGAATCAAATCAATAACACCATAACAACAAATGACCATGAATCAACAACAACTATGACAGGAATAACACACACACACACAAACACACACACACACACACACACACACTCACGAGAAAAACCAAACGACATACCAATTTTTATCCTCATTTAATTTGATTTTCATAAGGTTCCTAAGCTTGTCCTTAATATAGTTGATTTTCCATCACGGTCCTTTATAGGCAAGGCAAGGCAAGTTTATTTACAGTTGTGTTCAAAATAATAGCAGTGTGTTTAAAAAATTGAGTAAAGATCAAAATCCTTATCATAGCTTTTATTTCCAAACACGCAAATGCATTGGGGACATTGCACATTCTATTCCAACTCCAAATATGAAGAAACTTTTGTCAAATGTTTCTTCATCTTTACAGAAAGTGAAGAAAAAGGAATATTAGACTGTTCAAAAAAATGGCAGTGTCTGCATTTTTCTTTATAACTCAAACTGTATCAACTGAAAAATGCATGAAGATTTAGCTTTCCTATGAATCATTGAACTAATATTTAGTTGTATAGCCTCTGTTTCTGAGAACTGCTTCACATCCGTGTTGCAGGGAGCCGACCAATTTATGGCACCTGTGAACAGGTGTTTCAGCCCAGGACGATTGGACTACATTCCACAATGTCACCACATGGATCAGTTTGGATACATTTAAATACTTGAAGAGGTCATGTTGCCTTATGCTGAAGAGGAAATGCCCTCGAAATGGGTGTTCCAAATAGTCAACGACCCCAAACACACCAGTAAGCGAACAAGATCTTGGTTCCAGACCAACAAGAGTAACGTTATGGAGTGGCCAGCCCAATCCCTGGACCTTAATCCAATAGAAAACCTATGTGGTGACATCAAAAATGCTGTTTTTGAGGCAAAACCAAGAAATGCAGAGGAATTGTGGAATGTAGTCCAATCGTCCTGGGCTGAAACCATAAATTGGTCGACTCCATGCAACACGGATGTGAAGCAGTTCTCAGAAACAGAGGTTATACAACTAAATATTAGTTCAGTGATTCATAGGAAAGCTAAATCTTCATGCATTTTTCAGTTGATACAGTAAATGTTTGAATTGTAAAGAAAAATGCAGACACTGCTATTTTTTTGAACAGTCTAATATTCCTTTTTCTTCACTTTCTGTAAAGATATAGAAACATTTGACAAATGTTTCTTCATATTTGGAGTTGGAATAGAATGTGCAACGTCCCCAGTGCATTTGCGTGTTTGGAAATAAAAGCTATGATAAGGATTTTGATCTTTACTCACTTTTTAAACACACTGCTATTATTTTGAACACAACTGTATATAGCACAATTCGGACACAAGGCCATTCAAAGTGCTTATAGTTGAACCATGTATTGTCATTCTGCTCCAGTCCATCCTGGTCCCGGAGGCGAGTGAGTTTTCCCAGTGGGAGGCGGAGGGGGCGGAGTCAGGCTGTCCCGTCACAGCTGTCGTCCCAACATGGAGGAACCTCACAACGCTGGACATGAGCCACAACTGCATCAGCACCATCGACAATGCAGTGGTGAGACACGCACACACACGCACATGCACACACACACACACACACACACACACACACACACACACACAGACCAAACCTAAACACAGTGTAAATTAATATGTTAACAGTGTTTCAAAGGCAGTGGCAGTTTTGTATTTCAGTAATGTATTGTCCACATGTGCAACAACAAATAAAACCTTTTGCAACCCACCACCTTTGTAGAAAAGATTAAAGAAGGGGAGGGAAAATTCATCAGATTTTAAGGATGTCGCTGTAATGTTTAACTTTATTTGATCGTGAAAATCATGGAAATGTTGCATGACATTTTCAAGCCTTGAAAAGCCATGAAAAAAAAAAAGTGAAGAATTAATGATTATATAATGATCCTAAGTTCATCATATTTTTTCACCAAGTTCACCAATATTTTTTATTGGACGAATTTGTTCAAAAAATTAATATACAAAAAGCTTTATATGTGAATGAAGGAGAGTTAACATCAGTTTTTGTGCGCTGACAGCAAGTTTTTCTCTGTTGTAGAAACTGATTCCAAAGGTTGAGTTTCTGGATCTGAGCTACAACCAGCTGTCCACTGTGGAAAACCTCCAGGTACGTGACAGCAGCACAGTGTCTGTATCATGTCTAGGGATGCAACTTAAGATGAGTTTCACTGTTGATAAACAAAATGTAAATATTAAAAAAAAAAATGTAAGTAAATTGATTTAGCCGCTAAATGTCAGAAAAAAGTTATACATACCAACAGTTTTCCAAAGCCCAAGGGGACGTCTTTAAATGTCCTGTTTTGTCACAAATTCAAAACCCATTCATTTTACTATGATGTAAAAATCCTCACATTGGATAAACTGGAACAAGTAAAATGTTTTCCATATCTACTTGATACGGGACAAATGATTAATTATGAAAATAGACAAACAGCTAGACAGTTACTCTTATTAAAAGTAATACTGAAGTGCGTATGCCTTTTGTTGCAGCACCTGTACAATCTAGTGCACGTGGATCTGTCCTACAACAGCCTGCGGGTCCTGGAAGCCGCTCACACTCGACTGGGGAACATCAAGACACTGAGTCTGGCCGGGAACCAGCTGACTCAACTGACCGGCCTCACCAAGCTTTACTCTCTGGTTAATCTGGACCTCAGCCACAATCAGCTGGCTCAGGTAAATACACTGCAGACGTCATGATGGTCTATTGGTCAAAATGATGAAGATATGTGCAGAATTTATTTTTTATTTTTGTGCTGTATTGTAGGAGTGCAAAAGATACATTTACTGTAAAGGAGAGAGAAGAGAAAGAAAATAAAACTTAACTGATTCTAACTGTAGATGTAATTGATCATCCATATACATTGAAACGAAGATCCGACCTTGGCCCTCTTCAAATATTTCCCTTTCCTCATATCCTGTCATTTCTCCACTCCTGACTCTCCAATAAGGGAATAAAATGCCCAAAATTTAAAGAAAGTAAATCGAAAATAATTACTGAGTCAAACTGTGGAGGAAAACTTCAAACCGTAGCTCTTGTGAAAAATGCAGAATTTATTGCTGCAGTTTTGAAGAAGTTGATTTGGGTTGTTTCTGACTTTTGTTTATGTTTCCAGTTGGAGGAGATCAAGAACATCGGCTCTCTTCCCTGTCTGGAGAAACTCAACCTGTCCTTCAACCCCATGGGCATCATCCCCGACTACAGGACCAAAGTCCTGGCCCAGTTTGGAGACCGAGCAGCTGAGGTACATGACAAAAACCACAGCACTACTGTACTACTACATCTACCCCTTTGACTGGGCAATATGGGCTAAAAATAATAGTGCAATGTTTTTAGACTATACCCTAATACACAATATGTATTTTGATGTATTTTAACAAGTCAAAAAAGCTCAATTCAACAATTTTTTTCATAACATCTCGCGATACATTGCATATTCGTTGTGTCAACCACTCCCACCCCTCGCTGCCATTACTACTACGGCAAAGATACCCAGCCACCACCACAGCACTGCTTTAGTTTCTGGGCTGCTAATACTGTTATTACAGCCACTTCTAAAATCACCACTGATATTTCAATAGTAACTGCTTATACCACATATATGACTAGACTACTCCTTCAATTCTAGTCCATCAATATCTTTGCCCTCTGTCTCTGCGTTGCCAGGTTTGTCTGTCTTTCTTTTTTATTTTTTGCTTGAAAAAAATCTATAAAAAAAAACATTTTGGATGCTGTTAATGTGAACAATAACATAGTATATAGTTAACCTATTTTTGCTCCTACCATAAAGTATAATAAAGAATAAAAATTAAATTCTTGTCCATCAATATTTTTTCCCCTCTGCCTCTGCGTTGCCAGGTTTGTCTGGACAGTCAGGTGACCACAGAGAAGGAGCTGGACACGGTGGAAGTGTTGAAAGCCATTCAGAAAGCCAAAGAAGTCAAAGACCGGATGAGCATCAGCAACGACAAGAAGGTACGCTCTGTCACACTGGATGGTACAGCCGGAGGCGCTCTCACAGCCGCAGAGAACAGTTAATAATATGGTGAAATATTTGTCAGTATTTATATGTGTCGTACGGACATACCGTTTGCACTTTAAAGATTGTTTAATTGTTTTTATAAAAGAGTTAAAATATGTAATTATTTTTCATTTATATTCAAAGTGTTAGTAAGTCATTTACGTTGCTTTTTTTTAAGCACTGTGAGACAGAGGAGGTTAGAACCAAGTTTTTCTTTTATGTACATCACATAGAAGAATTTTACCCAACGACAGCACTATATATTATATTTTTATATTTTACACATTATCAGTGAGGAGAGGAATCATGTTGTGCACTGATTTGACTCCTGAGACTTCCACATTTATTTTGAACTCTTGTGAAGTAGATACAATGTTCAACTCAAAACCACTGTCAAGCGTTACATCTTTGTTACATTTTTCTTGTTAAATCTTTTTGTATAATCATAATTTCCAAATAAATGAACCCTGAAACCTGCTGTAGTCGTTTTTATAATTCTCTAACCTTTTATATAGACAAACAGAGATCAAGTAAATTAACTAACCGATCATAATGACTTAATCTGTCACTACAGCTGTGTTCTGTTAACTACATAAGTGTTAGTTGAAATACACATTTACAGAAATGGACAACCAGACAAGTTTTTTTAGATGAGAGAGATTTTGCACATCAGCAGCAGAGTTCTTACAAGCCTGGCATGATTGTATGAGTGGTGTTGCAATCTTACTTATATATATTTTTTTTTAAACAAGATTTGAATGATCAGTGAAGTTCATGAGATAGATATGTCTTGTGTTTTTAAACACAGCCTGCAACATTGCGTGAGTCTGCAGTATTTCCTGTTCCTGTTGAGGCTTAGAACATATTATTTGGAGCTTATTTATTTTAAATTTTTTTGAAAAAGCTTCAGTTATAATTGTTTTCGACTCTTTTGCTTTGAGAACAGCTAAAAATATTTCTATAAAACGATATCCTCCAGCCGAAAAAAACTTGTAATTGTCAAGGTGTCCACAAAAAATGATATCAATTACTACTAACTTCAGACCAAAAGTACTATTAAAGTTTAAAGAACTTGTACTGTAAGGTGACGTCCACCATTCTTATTCCTGTCTACACAGCTAAGGTTGGCTCGGTTGTTTTTCCAGGAGGGAAAACATCTGTTAATCGGCACAACACTGTTTTATGATAACTGAACAAATCAGAGATGTGGGTGGTTGCTTAGAAACGGAACCAAATGAGGCCAAATTATTTTTCGTTCGGCTTTTGTTTGTTATTCATGAAATGCAGCAGTAATCACCAGTGGTGCTTGTAGATAGACCAAGCCATATTTACATACGGATTGTGTCGCTTTTGTAACAAACAAAGGCTTTACAGAGGATCATTACTGTGTGTTTAGCCTTGATCGATATAAAGCAAAATCTTTATTGCACATTTATATTCTGATTATACTTAGAAAATGATATGAATCAAAATGCATGTTCTTTGAGGCAGAAAAGTGTCTTCTCACAGTGCTCTTGGTCATTCTGTGAAGTGTAATAATATATCCACAACACAAACCTTTACAAGTCGCCATGCAGAAGAAAACCGTTGACATCATTTTTTGTCAAAGGTTCACAAAAGCAAAACATTGAGTGCAGATTATTCAGTTTTCTGCACATTTGCAGACTTAAGCCCCCTACAAGGAACTTTAAAATGCTTCTGGAAGAATCTCGTTTTTACTACTAGGGATCATAAATCATAAATGACCTGTAACGAGACCATCAGTTAAAACAAATATATTTGTATCTAGTTATTATTAATGCCTTTGCACGGGTACAAATCCCTGACAACTTTATGTATTTATTTATTTTTTATAAGATTTTATTTTATGTGAGACAATACAAGGAACCACAAAGTGATGCAAGACAACAGACACACATAAAGAAACACCCCGCCAACTTTGACAAAATGATTTATGGCAGGCAGACCTGAACAGCCTGTGTTTCCCGGTACTAAATCAAAGTTGACTTTGCTTCACCATCGTCATATTACCATAATTCATCTGACATAGTCTGTTAATGTGACTGACTGCTGGTCTCTGAAGGCTCCTCTCCTCTCTGTCCTCTCGTCAGATCAGTGAGGAGACCAGGCCGTCTGCTCTCCTCTCCTCCTCTCCCTCTACCTCCTCCTCTGCTCTCACTTCCTCTTCCTGTCCGGCCCGCCCAGCTGCCTGTCCCAGCCAAGGTAATCATGTATGTATCAGGCTGTACAGGGCCAAGGGAGGGGATGGGATTTGGTTTTTACATGTCCTGTAAAAGGCTAAATACTTAGGGAGACTTATGAGAAAGCGGTTAACTTTCTGTTTTGAGAAGAGGTCAGAGTAAACATGATGGGTGTTAGAGGTGGAGCCAGTGATTCTGGAGAACGCTTGTTGTCAAAATCACTTTTTGTCAAAATCAGGGAATATCTCCTCACGATCAGCTACCTGTCTGTACTGTGTGTGCGCTGAAAAAATTCAGTGTTCATACACAGCCTAGGCTCTGTGAACGGGTATGTAAACAAAGTGACATGTAAACAAAGGGGCCCACCATAGCTAGCAACATACCAGTTTACAGAGCCTAGGCTGTGTATTATCACTGGATTTTTTTCAGCGTGCACACAGTCATTACAGACAGGTAGCAGATCGTGATGAAATATTCACTGATTTTGAAAACTTTATTTTGAGGACAAGCATTCTCCAGAATCGCTGACTCCGCCTTTAATTCCACAGTGTAGTAACATACAAGTTTAAAACTTATCACCAGATTATAAAAGCACAAAGTGCAATAAGTGACTGCAGAAAATAGGGTACTGTGCAACAACAGGGTTATCACTGTCTGTATTAGCCCACAATATTGCTCTGGGTCAGGGCGGATGACGGTTTTCACTCAGTAATGTCAATAAGGACTTCTTCCATCTCTCTATAAGTTACATTTATCATCACACAGGTGGCACCAGCCTCAGTAATACGTCCATAAAACATAGCTATAACTCATTTATCCACATGAGGGCACTGACAAGTATATTTCTGATCAGTTAGATTTAACGCACTGACTCCTCTGATGAGTGATGGCCTAATGACTGATTAGATTATGATCAGCAATGTTCACTAACGTTTGTCTGGAGGTTGTTATAACACTCTACTAATGCTTACCAACACCCTCTGTGGCGCTAATATTTTTTAATGCGGCAAATTGTTCATATTGTACATACAGTGCAAAATTAACAATGACGTCAAGTTTTGGCAATTAAATGACACTTCAGTATGTCACATCAGTACAAAATTGAAGAGCGTGTTGTAATTACCACCAGTGTCATTGATCTTTTCCTGTTTCAGAAGTGACGATCAGAGAAGAATCAACAGTTCCCCCCTCTGCCCCCCCTCCCCTGGACACTGCACCCCTACCAAACTTAAATACACATACACACCACGAGTCTGCTCAACCCACCACTAAGGTAAGACATCAGCTAGAGAGACAGAGGCTCTTTGATTATTATGGGAGGAGGGACTGTTCAGAAATCTGTTAAGGAGGATTTATGTGACAAGAGATTAAAAAAATTTACGTTTATTAGCCCGTACCATTGATTGTAAATGTTTTATATGGAAAAAATATGTGAATATATACATAACATTTTTTTGGTTTGTTTGCAGGTACAACAACCTGCTGTCAGTTTGTCTGAACAAACACTTCATGGAGCTCCTACAAGTTTCACTACCACTACTACAACCACTACAATTACTGTCTGGTCAGTATTTAAACAACAGTGCTACTACTGTAATATAAATTAACTATTGGTCGTGTTCATTATTTTAAAGATAAAATCTCCATCCCCTCTGTCTGTCGCTCTCTCTCTCTCGCTCTCTCTGTCTCTGTCTCTGTCTCTCTGTGTCTGTCTCTATCTGTCTCTGTCTCTAGTTGTGTCTGCTGCTCGTCCAGACCAGATGAAACCAGTTGCCTTTCCTGCAGTGCATCCTGGTGCCCTCTGCTTCCCGCTCACCTGCTCTCCTTCTCCTCCTTCAACAAAGACTTCATTACCCAGATCTCCCAGCGGCTCGGCTCCAAACTGAAGGAGCAGCAGATAAATAACAAGGAAGAGGGGGAAGAGACGGAGGAGGAGAGAGAGGAGGAGAAGATATCTGAATCCAGAGAGGTTCAGTCCCTTGTGGAGGCCATCGAGGTCGGAAGGTAATTAACCAGCAAGAGCCTTTACTTACTGCTTTCTTTCATATAGGGTCGCAGTTTTTGGGATTTCCATTTTAATTTAAATTTTTTATATCTCCTTAAATTTGGACTGATTTCTGAGATCCCCTAAAGGAGCCATTGCATTTTTGGAATATCCAATGGTCTGATTACCCCTTCAAATTCCCACTGATGTCCTTGAATCCATTCATTTCCTATTAATTTGTGATATCATCAAGGATTTTATGCTTCCCTAAAATCTACGCTATTATCTGGCATATAAATTTCCTCTTGGATTCCCAAATGTTCTGACTAGTTTCTGGGATTCCTTAACATTATTGATGGTTTCCAACTCTATACAAATCTCATACCTAATAATAATCTCATCTAAATCAGACTCAGTTGGATTTTTTTTTTAATTGTTGAAGGTCCAGATCGAGATTTTTTCACCGGTATTACCAATAGTAAAATAGAATTAAACGACAAAAAAAGAGACAAAATATTCATCCACTGTTTTATGTTTCCTATTCCAGTCCAGGCTCGAGGGACGGATACTTTGAGATGGGTCTGGACGACTCTGTTGAGGAGATGGTTTGCACTTCAACCACATCGCTGGCTGTCCCGTCTACAGAGGAACCCCCAGGCCCCATGGAGGAAGAGGAGGGGCTGTGTGAGGGAGAGGGGGATGAGGGAGTGGGGGAAGAGGAGGTGAAGGTCCGCAGGGTTCTCTGGTGCTACTGTGTTCAGGTGAAGGAGGAAGTGGAGCAGAAGAAAGCTTGTCTGGTGCTGACCGACCAACTGCTGGGCCTGTTCTACCTATCAGAGGATTTCACATGGACCAATCAGGACACAGGTAAACACACAGTCAGCCGCAGTTAAACTTAATATAATGATAATAACATATGATACGATTTATATTGTGCTTCTCTTAGACATTCAAAGACATTATGTACGACTTTAAAAATCAAAAAATCAAGAAAAAATATTCACAAAATACAGAAAATTAAATTCTCAAAGATGCTCGCATGAAATTCAGAAAACAAATAAAAAGTTGGGAGTGGAGCCATTATAAATAAAATGTGAAAATGCTCTTTTTAATTGTTTTTTTATTTTTATACATGATAGTAAAATGTAATATTAAGAGCTATTTGTTGCCCTGTCCCCAGACCAGTCCTGTCCTGGGGATGCGGTGCTGTCCAGCCTGCAGACAGACGTGCTGCTGCCGTTCCCCCAGCTGCTGCTCTCGTCCCGGGCCGAGCTGCCTGACTCCTGCCTCTCCTTCGGCCTGCGGGACGGTCCCACACGCTGGTTCCTCTTCTCTGAGGCCGAGGAACTCAGACAGACCAGGGCAGAGCTGGTGGAGCTCATAGAGGTCAGAGAGCAGCATAGGAGACATTTACAGTTCCTAAATTTAAAACAATAAAGAATCTGAGGGCAAGCGCAAAAAAAAAGCAAATGCGCTGCAGATGCAGGATGTGTGGCCCGGGCGTTACCTTCTACTTATCTGTGGAAATCAGATACTGTTCAAAATATTACAACTTTGTACTAGTTCTTTTTTGCCCCAAAAGTGAAATTTAATTTGCAGACATTACTTGGGTCCAACTGAGCGTTAATTTCTGCTGTATTATGTAGAAATACATGAAACTCACATGAAAATTGTAAGATGGATACACACCAGAGGATGCAGGCTGAAGTCTTTCATTCATTTTCTCAGCATCTTCCTAAAGTCTAAAACCAGTGGTTGACACTAACGGTTGCCCGGTTGCCCGCTTGCCCGGGGCAACTGAAAATAATGTTTGGGCAAGTTGAGATTGCTTCTTGGTTGCCCGGACGGGCAAGTGGATTTTAGAGGGTTTGTCTGTAGTCTAGGCTATGTATTCATGTGTTTTACAGTCTGCAAAACCTTTTTTTTCCCCCTAACTCACACAAAATAGATCGGCTATATTCGCAATTGAGCAGCTGCGCGCGGCAGCCAGCAGCATCACGGTCGCTTTTTCGCACTCGATCTCTCTATCTCTCTCTCACACACACACACACACACACACACACACACACACACACACACACACACACACACGCAGTTTCGCTGTCTACGTTCCGAAAGCCGGCTCTATCCTACGGACCTGGTTCCGCTATATTCAAAACCCAGAAATCAATAACGTTTGATACCGCTATGGAGTCCAGTAGGCTAGGTCACATTATGTAATTTTAAATATCGAGTCGGGTCATCTTCATCTAATTAGGCCTACTTCAGCGTATTATTCCATCACTGGACCGCATCATGGACTGTAAAAGTGTTCTACCTTTGACTGTCTTTGAAGAAAGTCCTTCCAACCGCTCCGTCTCAAAAAAAAAAAAAAGTCTTGTCTGCTGAGCCGCTGCCGCTGCAGACGGGCTCGGCACCGTCTCATGATTCAATCAATGCAGCGGTGATCAACAAACGAGAGACTGTAGCAAGTGACAAGTCCCGCAGTTAAAAAATCGGATAGTTTTTAAATCCATATTAAAATCTGCAGGATAAGACCTGCAGATTAAATCGCAAACGGTTCAAATGTGATGTGTTCAGGTCGGCTCAGTAAAATGATTATTAGGCAAAGGTCAATAAAATGACATCATGATGTGTTCAAATGTAACATCAAGAAAATAAGAAATTTGAGTTTTTTGCGGAAAGCTTGAATAATAGCCTACAGTTTGGGTAAAAAACTTGTTTTCCCAGCAATATAAACTAAATAGTAGGCCTAAATATCGAATTATGACCTGCTTAAAGTCCTATCCTGAGCTCTGCTCATCTTGTAAGCAATTAAAGCAATAATACCAGTTCTCTTTAAACAAAATAATAGAAAGGTATCGATAAAGATTTGGATTGTGGAGTCTTTATAATGGTATCAATATAGAATAGAAAATTAATGATCCCCCTCCCTACTTACAGTATAACTGGGCAATAGCTTTAACATGGTGGACTTTAATAATTTTATGGCACACAATCACTTTTTGGCACAATGTGACCGTTTTAAATAAGTAAAATTTTTCTGTGGAAGCTAACATTCAGCTTGACTCTGAGCTAGCCTGAGTTTTCTGAGCCCCTGGGCAAGGTGCATGGCAAAAAGAGGCCCTTTCACGATGCTGCAGCAGGACCAAGCGCTTGGTGTAGTGTGTGATGTCATGATATCTAGGCTTATATGAATTGTTGTTTGTTTTATGTGGTCAGGATGAGACTAGTAAGCAGTGTTTGCATTTAAGAGATAAGAGATCGCTAAAATGTATAATTCAATTAGCCTATACTGTATATATCATTGTTTAACAGTTTTTTTGTTTTTTTTGGGCAAGTGAACACAACATTCGGGCAAGTAAAACATTACCTGTACTTGCCCTATGGGCAAGTGCATTTGAAACCTTAGTGTCAACCCCTGTAAAACCCTTTTTCTCTTGTCATTATTTTCAGGCAGCAGGACCTCAGACCGCCCCTTCGCCCCCCAGCACTCCTCAGCTCCTGCCCCGCTCGCTCATCAACTCCTGGGAGCTGGAGGAGAGTCAGGGGGCGCAGGGAGGCTATCCCGCACACTTCCTCCTCAGCTCCTCTTCCTCCTCTGCCCTGGACACACACTCACTCCTCTCAGACGTCTTATCCAAAGCAGAGGAGCCCAGTCTGCCCTCTCTCCTCTTCCTCACCCACCGACACCTCTGGGTGCTGAAGATGGACCTGAGGGAGCTGGCAGACAGAGAGAGAAGGAGCGCAGACCTCCACCCTTCCTCTGGATGGTGCAGGCTGGTCCGCGTACCCCTCGGCTCCGTGGTACTTCACCCCAGGGAGAGAGCTCCTCATGTGGGGGAGAGAACCTGCCACACACCCTGCCCCGACCCAAAGCACCACCACAGGTACAGAGGATGCGTCACCCCATTTTTTTTCTGGTGTATTTTTTTGTAGAACAGTTAATCACGGTTACATATTCTCTAGGATTGAAGGTGAAGTCAGCGATTTTGGGGAATGCTAGTTGTCCAAATAACTTTTTGTCAAAATCATGAATATCTCCTCTCGATACACAATTTTGACTAAACTTTTGAGTTTTTATGATTTGAAAGTACTTGTGTGTCTGCAGGAAACTTTACAGGACTTAAAACAGCATCAAGTATGTGTACAGTATATTTGTTTGGTCGGTTTATGGCTAGTTAACTAAGTAGAGTTTGTATATTAGGTGATTAGAAGTTTGATTTTAAATTTCTAAGTATGTTATTATTACTTAGAGGTTGGATACTTTTTGTTTTTTACCCTGAAAGAAACACACTTTTAAAACTTTTTTACTTTTGGCATGAGGAAAAATGTAAGTTCCTAGAATAAATGCTGATAAATTCTTAAAAGGTGCTGTGTGTAAATGTTATTTTTTCATTACGTTGGAATGAGCGTTTAATATTTACTTAGGGTGCCATAATAGCCCTACAGGTTTTTAAATATAGTGGTTGCGTGGGGAAAAGGAGTTAGCAAGTAAATTTTGCTATCTAGAATCTCACCACTATATGATACCAGAATACACGTTATTACACACCGTACCTTTGATGCAATATTGGTATTTATTCAATCTAACCCAATCATTGAGACTTAAAACTGAATCTAAATGAATTTTTTTCTATCATATTCATAACATTTAAAGTTTTAAATTCAATACTGACTTTACTTTGGATTTATTGGTGTATCATTAACATTTACATTATTTAATCACAGAGTTTTATTTTAATTAAAAAGATTTATTGACTAAATTAAACACACTAAGTCTATAATAATGATTCCAGTTGTACAATGAGTTCCATGTCTTTGTGTTAAAGACCAGTGAAATGTTATTATTAAGTTTCCTCACTCTTACATTTTGTCATTGTCTATTATATATATCTATCTATATTAAACAACGTATTATGTCCAGGAGGAGTCACACTGTGGAGCTGCTTGTGGGCGGTCAGAGGCTGCTGCTGCTCTTCCCTCTGGCCCAGAACAAGAGCTCGTTCCTGGGGGAGCTGAGCCAGAGGAGAGCCTCTCTGGAGGGGCTGAAGATGGTGGCTCTGCCCCGGCCTTGTACTCACCAAGGGCAACACACACAAGGTGGAGACCTGTTCATACACTTAGAGCAAAGAGGGGATTTTACTGTGCCTTATTTCAGCTGATGGTTTCATTTAGTTTGATCCTTTCTTGTTTCTTGAGAAAAAATCTACTAAAATGTTCACTTTCGAGCCACAAATATAGCACATGCCTCAAGAGAGATGCAGCGTTATTGAGCCATATAATTGAAAAACAGGCCGACCTACTTTAACCTACTTAAACAAGGCTATAGAAATTGGGTAAATTGTCATGGAAAAGTTTTAAAATTGAATTGGTAAACATGTGTGGGGACCCTGTTATTCTCCAGGTTTGTTAGACACTTTGTTGTTGTTGTTGTTGTGTTCTCAGGCTGCTGCAGATCCAGAGACCAGTGCTGTTGTACCAGGAAATCACACAGCACAAGCAGGTAGACATTTGAAGTCTGTTTAGCCAATATGGTTCTGTTTCTTCTTCTCCTGCCTTTATTTATAGCGTTATGCTAATATCACACTCACTCGCACTAATTTACTGATTAATACCAAAAGTGGGGTCCAGTTTAATATTGTGCTAATACACTTCACATATGTTGAAACGGCTCACAACTGTACACTTCAGCTGCCATTGCAAAGCTGAGTAGAATAACACGGATTCATCTAACAAGAAAATAATTTTCCTATACATTAGAAACAAAATCTACTATTCTCCTGTTTGGAGTTTGGTTACATGATCAGATTTGTTTTCTCATTATTTTCTTGTGCATTATTGAAAAAAACACTTCATTTTATTTTACTTTTATATAATTCTAGAGAGGAACAGCCACTCTGTAGCGATAATGAGAAATGACATACTACTGTTTTTAATATTTTTTATCTTTTCCTCTCCTCCTCAGCTGTGACTCTTCCCGCCTCCAGTTGGAGGAGAACCAGCCGTCCCCCCACCTGACCCACAGTCTCTCCCCAGGACTGAAGCTCCTGGCTGGGCTCGGAGAAGACCAACTCATGACCTACTTCCACAGATCGATAGCAATTGTAGGTGTTTTAGCCGTTCCAAGAGCCCATGGTGAAATCTAAAAATATCAATCATTAAAGACATAGAAACGTCTTGTGCACATTTCTTGTGCCTTTTTTTATTTAAAAAAAAAATCAATTCAACTCAACTTTTTTTTTTTTTTTTTTTTTTTTTTTACAATTTTTTAACTTTTTTGTGCCACTTGTTTGTACCAGTCTGATGCGGAGGAGGTGAGACAGGTGTTGTGGCTGTCTGTGGTTCTCTACAAGTCTCCAGAGTCTGAGCTGACCTGCTGTCTGCTGCTCTCCTCTGACACCATCTACTTCCTGTTGGAAGACTCCGCCTCCAACCTCGGTCATCACTCAGGTAGGAAAAACTTTGACAGTTTATGATCGCAGTCATTTCAAACAATTCTTTCAGACCTCCTCGTTTTTCGTGAGGAGTGTTTACACAAAAAACAGTTAAAAATATGTATCTCAAACTACGTGCAGTAGGCAACATTGTGATTGTGATAGAAAAATTAAAACACACACATATTAATCCTAAAAAAAGAAAAGCAGCTGTTTGAATCAAGGTTGAATAAAGGTGAGGAATAACTAAACAGTGGAACTAACACTTTCAAATAACATTTTATTGTGTGTTCGGTGTTTTCCTGAGGATACTTTTAAATGGGACAGGACTCACCTTTGTTAAATCTCGGTCTGTCTCTCTGTCTGTCTCTCTATCAGTGCTGGACACCATAGACTCTGGAGACCCGGACGTGTGTCTGTGCTGCTGTCTGTCCATCAGACTGTCTGAGCTTCAGTCCGTCAACGTGGGACTGTTCGACCAATACTTTAGAGTCCTAGGTCAGTGGACCATCACAAACCTTGTCTTCTGCGTTTAAAGAGTTCAAGGTGGAGTCAGCGATTCTAGAGAATGATTGTTGTCAAAAGGCTAGGCTCTGTAAATGCGCATGTTGCTAGCTACGGTAGCCCCCTTTGTTAACATACCCTTTGTTTACATACCAGTCTACAGAGCCTAGGCTGTGTATTAACACTGGATTTTTTTTAGAGCACACACACACACACACACACACTACGGCCTGGTATGGAATCGTGAGAAGATATTTAGTGATTTTGACAAAAGTGATTTTGACAGAATTGCTTATTCCACCTTTAATACAAATGTATACCTAACTGCTGCTTAATGTCACGCTTTCTCTCTCTGTCTCTTTCTCTCTCCCTTTCCCTCTCTCTCTCTCTCTCTCTGTCTGTCTCTCTCTCTCTCTCTCTCACCCTCTCTCTCTCTCCCTCCCTCCCTTCTACCCTCCTTCCCTCCCTCCCTTCCTCCCTCCCTCCCTCCCTCCCTCCCTCCCTCCCTCCACAGGTCGTTCAGCTGATCACATAGTGTGCTGCCTCAGTAGAGACAGCTATGGGACGGGCGTGTTCCTCCAGGAGCTGATGTCTGCTCTCAGTCTGCAGCAGCAGCTTCCTGCTCCAGAGCCGTCGGACCAGGACTTCTACTCTCAGTTCACCAGCACACACACAGGTAACAATGCTGGGACTCACACTGTCAAAGTGTCAAAGGAGTTCACTTGGTCAATGCCACAAATTAGTTTAAATTGGATTGCAGACGTAGAAATATTTTTTATTCATTTTACATTTCCTAAAATAAAGTGTGTTTTTAGATGTCTCCTAAGCGTAAACATTTCTCGATGTCTCAATGCAGGGATACTGTAGCTCACGAGGCATTTTATAACCCCTGATCTGACCAACCTGATCAGCTGGAAGTCATCCAGACGCACTAATGCATTAACTCTGCTGTCAACACATGTATATGGCCTGCACACACAATTAAAAAAATCCATCATAGGAACTTTAAACAGTGTGATAGATTTAAGAAGCAATTAAACATATCCCTATATTGAACGACTCTTGGATTTTTGTAAGATAAACATTTTGAATACTATTATAAAAAATAAATAAAAATCATTAAATTGGCGAACAGTTAAAATTGAAGTGAAAGTGTGAAAGTGTTCTGACTTATTACACTGAAAAAGACAAATTTTAAATTCCTGACCTAGTGACCAAAGTGACAGATGTGCTTGTGTTTCCCCCTGCAGGTAAGATGCAGAACTACGAGCTGGTGCACAGCAGCAGAGTGAAGTTCATCTACCCCAGTGAGGAGGAGATGGGAGACCTGACCTTCATCGTGGCCGAGAGGAAGACTCCGGCCAACGCAGCGTCCTCTTCCTCTCGCTCCTTCAACGTCCTGCTCTACCTATTAGTCTTCCAGGTTAAAACTACTTCCTAATTATTATATGCCTGTTTCTGCTATTAGATATTTGATTGGATGATCTTCATTTTCCAGGAAGGGCAACGTGTTTTGACGGTGTAAAAAAAAACCGCATCATACATTAAATTCTTGAATTTTGAAGTGCAGCAGTGTATCCATCCACCCAGTGCTTCTGTGCATTGTGTCCGGCTACAGCGCGGGTTGCCAGATTCAACCGATGAGTATAGGATTTGGTTTCTGGATCTTTACAGACATGGTACTAAACCTGGCAACTTCAGTATGAGTATATGAAGACTTCAGGAAAATCCACTCAATATTTCCCCCTGGAAACACAAACTGATTTTTTTTTTAACAATTCTGATAGTGCAGAAACTCTGAATTATTCATGTTATGCGGCTATAGTTAATATTGGAAGAATTTGAATTGGATCACGACTACAATCCTCGGCTATGCAGTGCCCCTCAGCCTAAGAAGCTTCGTAAAGTTTCCTGGCTGCAATTTTACTACAATTTTTTGTTCATTCTCACTGATCTCATTGCGTATATTTGATTCACACCTTGAAAAAAATTAAAAATTAAAATGAATCATGTGGAAAGTGTGTCTGTGTTTTCCTTTTTTTTCTTTTATTTATTCATTTACTACTATTTTAACTTTGTTTTTATTGCTTACATGTTCGAAAGACAATCAATCAATCAATCAAACCACCATTGAAAGAGCTCTCTTATCTTCCCCCTCCCAGGTGCAGATCCCTAGCAGTGTGCCCAGCCAGGGCTCCTCTCTGTCGGTCCACTCTGCCTGTGTGTCCGCCCCGGGCCCGTCTCCTGTGCTCCAGCCCAGGACTCTCATCCTCACCAGCACAGACGTCTTCCTATTGGATGAGGACTACGTCAGCTATCCTCTGCCCGACTTCGCCAAAGAACCTCCCACCAGGTAAGCAGCACATGGCACTCTTTTACCACAGCTTTTTAAGTACTTATAAAGCCCCAGAAAAAAATTAAGAGACCAGTCTGGATTTTTCTCTACATTACTTATTGAACATGCTTTTAATGACAATATTTTTATTGTGAATTTGGTAGAAATGTTGTCAGTAGTTTGTGTTATAAAATCAAAATGTTAATTTTACTCAAACATATGCCTATAAAGATTAAAACTGCACCTTGTAAAGAGTATAACATCAGTGAGCAGATTATCAGTATTCCGTATTATCATTAACCATGCAGTGTTGAAACATGAAACCCTCTATACCTTTCTCCATAGAATTCAATACAATATGTCATTTGGGGAGTTAGTTGCATGATAGTTAGCATCTGAAAAGAGTGAGGGATATTTATCAATCAAGATTATCAAGATATTGTCATTTAAGTTTGATAAACTTTACAGAAATTGGGTTTAGATGAGGCTTGCAGATTTTTTGATAAAGCTTATTAAACCACCCAAATTTATTGATTTTTTTACTATTTTCCGACCAGGTTTTCAGAGGCTTTTGATAACAGAATTATTTCTCTGGGACTGGATGCAACGCTTTAAATGATATAAACATTGAAACAGCAGAGTTGTAATTTGTCTGCAAGTGAAAGAGCCTTTTCCCTCGTGTATTTTTGCTTGTCTGCTGTGGGGAAATGAGGAAGTAAAGGAGACACAGACTGGCAGGAGAAATACTGTGTGTGAATGTAGACAGTTAGAGATGCTGCAATAGCACAGGGAACAGAAACCTCAAATACATAATCGCTGGAAAGGCAGAACATGAAATTAGTCACTTAAGGGAGGAAATACTAATCTAAGGGTTCCAACAGACATGACATTCCTAGAAAGTTTATGACATATGAATAACTTTTTTTTACTGTGATTGAAATGTTTTGAATGTACACATAATTGTTGCAAGTGTTTAAAACATGTTCATAAAAATCCCATAACACGTCTAACGTTATAAGCAATAATTCCTTGAATTACTATTGTTTTTTAGTGCTGCTCTTCACCTGTGTGATTGTTTTAACTTCACCAGTATCACGTAATACATGTTGGGATGCAGCAAGTTTTTCTGAAAAATTTAGTAAAATTGACTAGCATTTTTTTTTCATTAAAGAACAGATTATATACATCTGTCTTAAAGAATAGACAATTTTTTTTTGCTATTTGCATCACTCTCAGGTTCAAGAAAAGGCATCAGAAACCGTTTCTGTATCTGTGCATGCATTTTTGAGATATAAATGGGCAATGGCTGCTCGTCCAGGTTAGCTTAGCTCAAACACTGGTGGTCAAGGGGAGCAGGTCAAAGGATAAACTTTACAACATCATTAAACTAAACGCTCCTGTGTGCTTGTTTATCTTTCTACCTGCTCCCCTTAACTACCTGTGTTTGAGTTAAGATAATCTGGATGAGCGACCTTTGCCCATTTCTAAATCATTAAAGAACGCACAGTTACAGGAACGGTTTCTGTCGCCTTTTCTTGAGCTGGAGATTTAGGCAAAAAGCTAGAAATTTCAAACTTTGAACTATTCCTTTAAACAACATGAATTAAAGAAAAAAAAATCTAATTTCTGTCCTCCTCCTCATGTCGCCCCACAGAGAGCGCTACCAGCTGCGTGAGGCGCGTAGGATCCGTGACCTTGACCGTGTGTTGCTAGGCTACCAGACGTACCCTCAGGCCCTGACGCTGGTGTTTGACGACCTGCCCGGGCCCGACCTGCTGTGTCACCTGACCATGGACCACTTCTCTACGGGACAGGGAGGAGGGGAGGAGGGGAGCAGGCCAGGGGAGCAGGCCAGGGGGGGAGGAGGGGGTAACAATGGGGGCGCAGAGGGAGAGGTGCAGTGGTGTGTGTTTGTCCCAGGAGCAGAGAGCAGAGAGAGGCTGATCTCACTGCTCGCTCGTCAGTGGGAGGCACTGTGTAGCCGCGAGCTACCTGTGGAACTCACCGGGTAAATTTGGTGACAAGGAACGATGGACAGATACGGGTGGCAGTCACTTAATTAGTCTTATGATTATGATTAAGATTCAGGGCTTGATTTGGCGGTTTCGAAAGCCTCTAATATGCTTCAAATCAAGGTGTGTTCAAGGTGTTGTATGATCGCGTCTAAAGCCAAATTATGTACTAGCCGATTTGAGTGATCGCAGCGAGGTGCAACTTCAGTCTCTCCTTAGAAGCATTCTACGTGTTGTACTGGATCGTTCATAGGAAAAGTGACGCAGGTATTTGTATTCTCCCCAAATGATCTATTAACGGTAGTTGGGAGTCAGTGTTTCTCAACCATTCTTTATGTGCACAGTGTAAATTGGGGCACCACGTCATAACCTTAGTCCTGGCTGCATCACCAATATCTCCACAGCACCACCAACTTTAGCATGTCTTTGGTGCCAGTTTCATAAGGTCTCTCCACAAAGCAATATGCACTTGACGTTTGAGCTGAAGGTTGAAATCCTGCTTACTATTTCAATCACTGTGTAAAGGGGGTTTGATCATTGAATTTTGAAAGCAATACAAATTGTCAGATCCAACCTTCCAAATTATGTTCTCGGAAAGATTACATTTTTTTTTTTTTAAGCACTTTGGTTTGAAGCATAACGGGACCTATACTCTAACTTCTTAACGTTTGGAAAGGGATGTGGCACTATACTACACATTTAGTTACTACATAACTAAATGTAAGAAGGACTTAATGGACACTGGGCAAGCTGAAATACTGGGAGTTTCTGGCAGAGCTTTAGGTGTCTCACTTGGAGCAGATTCACTGATTTGCTGGACAAATTGATTTACACACAGACAGACAGACAGACAGACAGACAGACAGGTGTTGCAAAAAAATTGGAGCTGTAGGTGGTTCACAGCATTTCTACAAGGTTTTAATCGACATAAACTTAAAGGAACCCTTCGTTATTTTATGGGAAACCCTCATGTTGTCTGCTTTCACAACTGTCGGATCATGAAGTGTATTTGAGTCTTATCTCTGTGTCCAGTACAGAGAGAGGTCAAGGATGTGTTAGCCTAGCTTAGCACAAAGACTGGAACACAAGGGGAAACTGTTAGCCTGGATGCCTGGCTCCATCAAAAGAGAGTGAAAAAAATCTATCTTCCCATTACTCCAAAGCCCTTTGATTTCACATGTTTGTTATTTATGTAAAGTTGCTCTTATAACCAAAAATACCTTTTTATATGTTTGCATTTTTACCGAACGCAGTGTGACTGTGGGTGTGGTGACAGGAGCACATCCCAAAATATTGGACTGTTGTTTTTAATACAATACACACACTCTCACACACATACTGCTGCTCGGCACAATATGCTCTCTGAACATTTTCATTTTTGCACATTGTAATTAATGAAGCAGTATTAATGAACTGTGTATTGTTATTAACATAATTTGTTGCTTTGGGACGGACGGATGTTTTCCATCCTGAAGTAGATTTAATACTAAACTTGAAGGTCCTAGTGATATTTCCAACATGAACTTTTAATGTCACATTAAGTTTTATCATCAAGTATTATTTTTATTTTGTATTGTATGTTATGTTTTTTGTACATTATTATTGACAAATGGGAAGCCAGTCAGTGTTGGACCACACACACACACACACATACACACATACACCCACACATACACCCACCCACCCATCCTCCATCAGTGTTGTTTACGTAACATGTTGTCTTGTTAAAGGGAAATGCCACTGAATTTGAAGTGAAAATGCAAAATTCACATCCAACGGTAATTCCTGTTTTGGTTAACCCTCTGTGGTTCAGTTCTTTGAAAATCAGCAGGAATTAACCGCCGTCTGCAAACGTTTCAGCAGATGCAGCAAATAAACTGTAAAACCAGACTGACTGCGCGGCCGAGAATGTGTTACTCACTCTGTTCATGTTGACATGCCAACGAATAAACGGGCACTGCAAAGGTTTACTTTAATTTTGTATTGAAAACTTCTTAGGAAATTGTACATTAAGAGTATTATACATTGGTGTAATAGTTATCCCCATAAAGTATTGTATGTTTTTTATTATAAAAGGTTATACTTTGAATTGGAAACCTGAAACAATATGGTTGAAACAGCATTTTTCTTTGAGAGTTTTTTCAAAGGGTGTTCTGCTGAGGAATAAGATATAAAACCAGTCTGAGCTGGTTTACGTTCAAGGTCAAGGATAAATCACAAGTTGGTGGATTTCATTGTCTGCACAACAGTCTTTCAGAGTCTTTATCGTTCATAGTTTAATCATTCAAGAGTAATAAGCACATTTCCACCACATAATGTAAGTTTAACCACATAATGTAAGTTTAACCACATAATGTACGTTTAAGTTTCTTTATTGTCAATGTACACAAGGTATATTGAAATAATTTCTTTGCATACCCCCTCAAGTTATTACACTTCAGGGGTCATTGAGGGGGTCATTACATTCAGCCATTACAGCGCCCCTGGAGCAATTCAGGGTTAAGTGTCTTGCTCAAGGAAACACTGGTAGAGATGGCGTATATGTAATACCAGCCACCACTAGTTTTACAACACCCTCCTGTCCGGTGCCGGGGATTAAACCTGAGACCTCATGGTTACTGGTCGGCCACCTTTCCTCTAGTCTAGGCCATCCTACCACCCACAGGTAGATCACATTTTAAGAATCTCCTTTACAGCATGAAGTGTTATCACAATGAAACAGCAGCTTATTTCATTTATTCCACTCGCTTAAGTGAAGCCACTGTGTTGATACACAAACAGAAGTTCATCCTTATTGTAAATATATAGATATTGTAATTACTGTTTCCCATAAAGGAAGAAAATACAATTTGGTAATAGCTTTTTTTGAGAGGGGTCACATTAGGGGCCTTTGACTCATAACCACAGAGTACATCTAATCTACCGTCAAGTCAAAAAACAATTGTTTTCCAGAAAAGCCAAATAACATCTTAAATACATGAAAAGAAAGGAATAACTTCCCGTCAGCAGTCCATCGCTCTCGCCACTGTCTCAGTAAAGTGTTTTGATGACTTTGCGATTCAGTTCAGAAGCACAAAACGTACCGCCACCTTTCAACTTGTTTAACTTCCTCTATTTCCTGTCTGTCAGTGGTGGCCGTTGTGTATTTCAGCTGATTTCCTTTTTTTTAAGGGGCATTTACACAGACCAGGCAGGCAGAGATACTGTAACAGGAAGGGTCTGATCAGCAGAACCTGCTTTATAAACTCTGATTGACATCTTAAGGTCAACCGACCAATAGGAAAGAATGTCAGTATCATGTGATTTTCTGTTATCATGTGAAGCGAAAAAAACGACTTCAAAAAATTCGACCACATGTACAGAATTCCTGTTTTTAACAAGGTGACAGTCAGTGTGCCAAGATGACAATGCATTTTGAAGAACACATGGGTTTAACAGCCAGGATGGAAACTACTTTACAAATAACTTTTTGTCGGAATAAGTGAATATCTCCTCACAACCTGCTGTCTGTACTACTGTTTGTGCTTTGAAAAAAAATCTGCTTTTAATACACAGCCTAGGTTCTGTAAACAGGCGTGTAAACAAAGGAGGCCCACAGTAGCAAGCAACATGCCTGTGTACAGAGCCTAGACTGTGTTTTTTTGTGCGCGCACAGACAGGTAGCGTATCGTGAGGAGATATTCACTGATTTTCACCAAGCCTTTAAATAGGCCTAGTTTGCCGCTTATTATTTGAATATACTGCATATAAAATGAAATCAATCCAGTCCAACCTTTTACCCTACCCACTTAAAGTGTCTCCCTTTAAGTGAATTCAAAGACAGGGGTGGATACTTTAAGAACCACTTGTTACCAGGTAAAGTTCAAACCAGTTACGTTTATATACTCATGGTACTGTGAAGTGTTTAGTATATTTCTGTTGACACTCCAGTTAAAACATTTGTAGCAGGAAGACGGCAGAGAACACCAGACGGATGCGAGAGACTGATAGTAAATCCTTTCTCACTTCCTCTTATCTTTAATGGTTTGTCTTCTGTGTTGCTCTGTTTCCCGGCTCATAGTGCAAAGTGCTGAGCGGGGGGCTTTTACTGAGGTTGAGACGGTCAACGGGACGAGGGGGGCGAGAGACACCCACGACCTCTGGCTCAGGACCCTCTCTCTCAGCATTAAGTTATGGTCTCTCGCTCTCTCTCTCTCTCTCTTTCTCTCTACCTCTTCTCTCTCTCTTGATTCATGTTTTTCAGGAGTCAGCATTGAGTTATGGTGCTTGTGTGCATGTGTGTGTGTGTGTGTGTGTGTGTTGGTGCCATTATGCAGCATTCAAAGATAACAATAATCATAGCGTCCCTGACACGATGATTATATGTTTTTTTCTTAATCAGGCAGTTTCAAGGAATCATAGATATAAAAAAGTACTCCAATAATAAAACAAACATACAAATGAGATCTCAGAATTAAGCCTTGTGTGGTCCAACAGTAAACCCTCTTGTCGTACGTCATGTAAAACTGCCAATATTTTACTTACTTTACTGATCATTACTTATCATTTCATAACACTAAGTACTGTCCAAATTCATATTTTCAGCAGGGTCACTTAATTCCTTCTTGGTTTTTGAATTTATTTTTTAGTGCTGTGTCTCTGTGGATGGCACAATTGGTCTATCTTTTTTTCGGTCGACCACTTGGGTCCAGACTGAAGTATTACTGCAACTAACGACACTTTTTTAGAGACGTCAGTGGCGTGCACAGACATTTTGGGGGGCAGGTGCTCAGTGCAAAAAAAAGGGCACAATATATTCTATCGATGAATGACCAAATAATTTTAAGGGTACTTGTACAAAACCCCCCCTGGCCTAATGACTTTTAATACCCGGCCACACATAGAGTGTTTCTCAAAAGGAATTTGGGAGACTGTGTTTGGGACCCTGGACCTTCTAGGGGTATCCGGGGGAATGCTCCCCCGGAAGAAAAATTTTAACCTTTTAAAGTAAAATTCATCAATCAGTTGCACTTTGAGAAGAAAGCTAAGGCTAAATCACCTGTGTCGGGCTATTTAGTACTATTTTCTGGAATAATTTGGAGACACAGAATTACCAAAAAGCAGAAAGAAAAAATGTATGTTTGAAAAAAAACAGTCAGCTTCGGATTTTTTTAAATAATCCCTTATCCCGAATTCTGTCTTTGAAGTCTTCGTTAGGCCCTTGATCTCCGTACTAATAATATCCTATTAAGGTAAATACAAGAGTACTGCAAGTCTTGTAACATAGAAATAACTTATGGTTGGGACAAAATAATATAATTAGCTTATATAGCTTCATGACTGATTTAGTACCACCAACCCACTTTGCGTAGTTAAAATAAAATGTGTGGACAGCTTTTAAGATATTTCAATAACATTTGAGGAACAGTTCAACATTAAAATCTGAGCTTTAAAAGGCCCTGAACAGTTAACATGACTCTGGTCTTGACTCTGACCTTTCGTCTTCATCTTCCTCCTTGCTGCTGGTGGATGCTTTCATCCAGGAGAGCAGAGAGCTGCTCCCCTGGGCTGCCTGCTGTATAGCTCCCTTTCTTTTTCCTTTTTTAACCTCTCCTTTCTAGGCAATATACTGCAATTTGTAAATAAAAAGAGACCAACCATATGAATAAGACTGCTTGGTTACATTACAACAAGGCACAAGGCTACTTTTTCTGCAGGCAATTGGGAATTGCCTGTTTGTCATTTAGCAAATAAATTACTGCAAGTGAAGTGTTAATTATATAGCCTAAAGTAAACCTAAACAACACTAAGTATTCAGCATACTGATCGATTCACATGCTGTACCAATGACAAACTCCGCCGAAATTAGTTGTGTTCATCATGTCATATCTATTTTTTTTGGGCTAGCTTGTTAAGCAGGACAGTCGGCTAATTTATGCTCAGCTGTGTGGCGCTGCATGATGCTACTTTATAACAGAGACAAATAAATGCAAGTTATAGCTTGGCAACTGAGGCTTAGGGGGCAAACAATACACTCTTGACTCCATTCATGTATGTGTTACCTCGCTGGTGGGGCAGGGCAGGCCGGGGAGTAGGTGTGTGTGTGCAGCAGCTGTGAACTGCTGCCGCAACACACCTCCGTTTGTGTCCACTCTGCGCGTTCACGTTGACAAAGGAAGTGTGTGTGGAGGAGGAGGAGGGGGGGCATATTTATTGGGGCATTATTGTCAAAGTTTTTAATCGTTGAGCATTTATAGATGATAATGTCGGCATGGGCCACATACACTGTAAAAAAAAAAAAAAAAAAAAAAAAACTTTCAGATTTTTTTTTTTTTTCAAAAGGGCACTTGATTGGGCCAGGGGAAAAGGGCAGGTGCTTCAGCACCACCTCAGGTCTACCTGTGCACGCCACTGAGAGACGTCCATGGTTTCCAGATGACTTAAGTGATCGCCTGACTTTTTTCCTATAGAATCATATTGGGGCCTGTGTTACAGTACAGTGTCTCATCAACCTTGCCCTGCGTTCCAAATCACATACTCTTTGTTTTTACTACACTACATACTAAAGTACAGAAGAGTTTTAAGTTTTTCATTATGTCAAGAAATGTCAAGAATAAAGATGAATACTCCAAAATGCTATTGGAGTTCGTGGGGCATTTATGTATTTTCAGCATGCTACAATTGACGTGCATGAATTGGGACATCCTAAATCTTTTTTTGGCGTACTAAATAGTAGGGAAGTATGGGAATTGGAACGCAGAGATTGTTTGGATTGACATTAAAGCTATAGTGTGTAACTTATTTTGTCCCCTTTTTGCACATGAATTTTAATGCCTCTGCATAAAGTTGTTTTTCTCAGCAGTAGAATCAACAACTGAAACATTTCATGGGCGCTCCTTGAGTTCCTGCGCCAGTGTCGGGAGGCGACACCAGTTTGTAAACTCTGCCATACTGAGAAATACACAGAGAGTTTTGTTGAGCTGATCAACTTTCTGTCAACTTTTTTGCCGATGGTTTGAAGGTAACAAACATTCATTTATCCGAAAAAGTTACACACAATGTTTTAATTGCAAAAATTAGCTCAAATAAAGCAGCAAACATGTACTTTTGAAAAATGAGCGTCATAATTTTGAGATACACCGATAACGATTATGTTGTTGCAACAGTTTAAAAGCAGATCAACGGTGGTCACCACACCATCACTGAAATTGTTACATTTTATATATTTTTTTCAAAGTCAGGAGATAACTGTGGCTGGTTAAAATCCCTTAACTGTGTTGAGATAATCTAACAGGAAAACCCTTCCAGCTGAAGAGCCAGTAAGCAAGGCAGCAAAACCAGCAACCCCCCTAGAGGTCCACAGTGGTTTATTATGCGTCTGCTTCCTGCTATTGTTCTCTAACGTTCCAGCTTGACTCTCTGACCCTCTCTAAGGCCCGACTCAGCTCTGCATTTCGTCCAGTGAAACTGAATTAAAACAGGAAAAAATCTTCGTTTGCGTTCCTTGAAGCAGACGCACAGTTTTAGTTGTGTGTCAGCTGATGAGGAAATGTGTCCCAACCGCACCGCCCCTCTGGGACGTCCAGCAGGGGATATCCGCCAAAAACTTCCTGTTAGGAAGAGAGAGAGGATTTCTCACAATCTCCATTCTCTCACACACAAACCTAGAAGCTAGAATAGTATAACATTTACCCTTCAGAATAGTGCTAAGAATGACTATGGAAAGTGTGGTTGTTGTAAGTGCTTTAGAAGTTGAGATTTTTGGTTCAGAGTATTGAGAAAAAAAAATTATGTTGAAATAATGGCTGTTAAATAGGATTGTATAGCCTCACCAATAGGCTGTTTACAAAATTACTAAATTCACAAATCAATTTGTGACTATTCATATTCAGTAATATACTTTTGAGTTCTTTTGTTTTTGTAAAAAACTTTATTTAAATACAAAGTTGGTACAAAATAAAGTAGTTTATTAGACTACTGTAAATACTGCTGTTTTACTGTAATTTCTGTAGGCTACTAAAATGATATGAATATGATGAATTCTAATAAATTATGATTTTTTTGCTAAAAGTGCTTTAGGTTACACATACTCTCTCTCACACACATAAACACACACAAACAAACAAACAAACCTACACACTCACCCGCTCCATAATTGCACTACGCTACTACTCCTAAACAAATATACACACACTTCCTCCATTATTGGACTGTGCAACTCCCCACACAGGGATTGAAATCATGTGTTTGTGTGTGAATTACATTTTGTTATAGATATCATTATATGTTGTTTTATGTCAGAGGTTCTTTTACAGTATGTTGTTGGTGATTGTAGGAGCATGTGATGATAAAAAATCTTGTCATTTTGGAGGGTGTATAAATGTGTGATGCTATTGAACTATTTTGTTTTTACAGAAAGTTGTTTCTAATATACAGTCTGTTTTATTCGACTGCATTACTTTTTGCCAGGTGGACCTACTAAACTTGACACTAAGCATATAGTTATGAGAAATTTCAAATATGTGAAAATATATACACAGTAGTTTTGTGTTTGAATGTACTGGCCAAGTACAGTACAGTCTTATCACTGGTTCCCAAAATATTTATGCTTTTTGACCCCTTCTTAACCTTGATATGAAGTTATCACAGTTTGCATATTAACGTTTGTTGAGTGTTAAACCAGCAATTTCACAATAGGTAAAGTTTAACTTGTTCAGAACCTTTATATGATCGAATCGAATACAAACAAATATTGTAATGGTGGATCTCTACTCTGACACTCACAGATCATAATCAAATACATTAACACAAGAACATGATTTTTCCCCCTACCAATAACTAAAATCAATAAATAAAAGTGAAAACCCTAAAAACAGACACAATATAATTTTCTTCCTATATTCAGTTTAGTTGCTCAATATCACAGTAGATCTTAAATGTTCTAAACAATGTCAGCTTTGGGTGTTATGTTGAAATAAATCAAATTGCTGATTTTATTTTCCTAACTTGTTAATTATCTTACACTTGTATAGGTCCATAGGTTCATGTACAATAGTCACCACAGAGTCTAGAGAGTAAGGGGGGTGATGTGTGTTACTACATGTATTCTTTTGCTACTGTTCTTTTTTTTTTAAAGATTTGTTTTTATTGACAGATGCTCAAATTACAGCAGATTTACAGTTCAAACAATGTGTCATTTCCATTCCTGCATTTTGAAACATTTACAAAATTGTGAAAGTACAAAATTACTTAACAAAAAAAAATTATATCTCAGTGTCGAAAAAGGAAACAGGTTAATACTCAGCAAAATGAATATTTGGATGCATTCATATATGTGTATAAATTCACGAATGGAATAGAAATCATTCTTTTGCTACTGTTTTGACTTCAGTTCTACTAATTGTGCCACCACATTCATTGCTGGTGGTACTATAACTCCTATGGCAGCGGTAGGAGGAGATGACCTTTGCTGGGGAGGTTCCTACTGTGCCCGTTTTCTCTTGATTTTTTTTTTCTTTCTTTCTTTCTCTTCCTAGATTAGAGAGGAAACGCCAGCAGTCGCTCCAGCCTCTCCGGCTCACAGGATACTGAGCTGAGAGTTACTTTGTTAAACTTTGTAAGATTGTTTGTTAGTTAGTTGATGTTGCCTTACGGGCTGAAAATGAGGAATGAAAACTGCTGATAGTCCCAACACTGCCTGGATACAGCCTAGGAATTTAACTTTTTGAATATTTTAAGCACTTGTCTATGTAGTTTTTGCACCTTTTAACGACAGGTTGAACTCTGTTTTTTTCCTACAACTTTTTCTGCTGGACCAGAAGTCGGTTGTTGTTGTCTAATAGTGTTGTTTTTTCATGTGGAGAGGATGTTGCTATCTGCTTTCCTGTAGTTAGTGGAGTAGGTTGTGTTCGAGGTTCAGACTAGTTGTGGCACACTAACGCCACCTCAACACATTCTCTGCTATTTAGACCGTTATTTTTTGCTTGGACAACGCTGGATTGTCGGATTTATATTTTTTACCCCTGAATGTGACACTTTGAGCCATGCTTCTGCTGTTGATGCTGGTGGGCTGCCTGCACACTTCACTGCAACAGGTAACACAGATGAACGCACGCAAACACACACACACACACACACACACACCCACCTCCAACGCTGACACACTGGACCACCTGTTTACTCTCTAAATTATGATTGGATTTCTAACTCACTGATAAAAACACATTACTGGTACTCATTGTTATTCTTCCAGAGCCTACTTTCAAAGAATATTTTTTCAGATTTTTTCAGAATAGAATACATATTGTATTTGTCCACCAAATGAATGAATGAAAAATTGTGGATCATGTGGACTGGTAACAGTCCTAGAATAGTCAAACCAACAATGGAAACCAAAAGAGGACCCCATCAATGAATTGTTGTACTTCAGGAAAGGGGAACTCGAATAATGTATAGGCTACTGTATATAAAAAATCAAATATTTTATTTTGTGTTATTATTTTCTTTAAACTAAAACATGAGTTTATATTCTTGTATCAATAGATTTAATATGATATGCTTTAAAGCACATTGCTATCTTGTATTATTTTAACTAAAACAAATAAATATTGATAAAAAACAATTATTCTATTATTACTTTTCAATGTTTATTGGCGGTTAAACTTGTTGAAGTTGTTTAAGTTCCACACAATGTCACTTGTGGGTGTGATAATGGAATATCTCATAGCAACCTCTCCAAGCAGGAAATACTTCTCCTGAGTCTAAGCATCCAAGAAAAGTTATGTCCATTGGAATGAACTTGGGATCAAATCTGAACGGGTTAAAAAAGTCAAGTAAGATTCAAAGCAGTATAGGCCAAATGCTGACTTTCTGTCCCTATAATGGATCAAACTAGAGTGGAAGTCTACAGCCACATGCTCTGTGAGGCTATTATAAGGTACAGTTGTGTGTATGTGTGTGTGTGTGTGTGTGTGTGTGTGTGTGCGCGTGTGTGTGTGTGCGTGTGCGTGTGTGTGTGTGTCACTGTGCATACTCACAGTGACAATGCTAAGATGTTTAGCAAGTGATATTTACCTGGTTCATCATCTTAGCTTAGCCTGTTAGCTTGCGAACACTTCGAATTAGCACTAAACTCAAAGTACATCTGAAGCTGACGGGAATGTCTTTAAATTTGTAGGTATTTGGTCATTTTTGAATTATTAAATGTCGACATCTTTCTACGAGGCACCTGACATAATCCTGATGACATCACTAGCCATGGTGTTCAAGTTTAAATTCAGACCAGTGTGACAGTGTGTTTCCCAAGTCCAGTGAAGAGAGGGATCGTGTTGTTGTTTGAATAAAGGAGAAGGCAGTTGAAATAACTTCTGTCTTAAAGGTGCAGTGTGTAATATGACATCACCAAGAAAGTTCTAGAACATTCTAGAAAGTTCTAGAATGCAACGCTCCCTGGGTATCCCCACCCCTTTTGACTAATAACAGAAGCTACAGTGGCCTTCAAGGACAGGAACGATTCTAAATTCTAAACAATGCACCTGATGACATTCCAACCATGATGCTTTCAACATGGCGGCGCCAAGGCCTTGGTCCAAGGTATGGAGAAATCTGGACATATATGAGACCTTTTCTAGCTATTATGCACTAAATTATTTTCTACAAAGTCTGCTGGGAAATAAAACCCAAAATTCTACACACTGCAGGTTTAAACTGATTTGACCATAGAGTTCAGAGTGAAAACTTTACTTTTCTGCGTCATGTTATCGCCCAAGTTTAGACATTTACAGTTCTTCACTAAAGTGTTCAGTTCACTATATAGTTCACCACCTGCAGTGAATCTGTATCAGTTTGCCTTGATTCAAATTTGCAATTTGATTTTATACACCAATAATGTGGCATCTACATTTACATTGTATAAACTCATACAGATCTGACCCAGAGTCAGCCTCCTTAGAAGGCAAAAGACTGCTGACCAAGCTGAGTAACTTGATGCTGATTTTCCTTCTTGTTAGTGCAGGATATACATCCACATCCTATGCCATTTTTAAAGGGAAAATCCACATAAAAACAGCATGTAGATTGTGACAGAAAGATATCCAAAATCTGAGATCTCAAGACCATCTAGTGACACTTTATAGGTTTGGTTTGCTATTGAGATGCTTTGGTTCTTGTATTCATGCTGATCAGATGAAGTTTGATTTGAGGAGTTAATAAGAAACACTAAAATAAAACCGGACCGGCCCTCACTAAAAACTTTTGTTCCTTCCTCAAATTTTAATTCTTTGTCGTGTCTACCTACATGAACATCTGTAGGTGCCAGTGTGTGCTTGATATCTGTGTTGCTTATGTGTAATCCACTAGTGAAAAGTAACTTGTACCTATGCTCACCTTTACTTTTAAAGGCCTACTTCACCGGTTTGAATATGAAGGTGTATTGAATTCTGAGATCCTATGTAGTATAAATGTGCGAAAAAAATTGAAATCGGTTCATCCTAGCCTGAGAAAAGGCAGAAAGAGTGTTTTTTTTAACCCTATATTTCTCTGTTTTCCCTCTCAGGAAGGATACGAGATCTTTAATGTATGTTAAGTGTTATTATATGATTGCGCCCTTACTCTGAAAGGCCAACGTGATGATGTCACTATGTTAACGCCTCAGGTCAAACTGTCACGACTGCACAGTAGACAGTCATGTAGGCTATTCAAGAAGAGAATAACTACGCCATAAAGGCTTTAAGAGAATGTATCACTTTGCTTATTCTTCACCACGCCAACGACAAGGAGTCACCGCTCCATCTCAGCTTTACAATGTACGCTGTTATGTTCACCGCGCTGTTTATTAGGCTAATATAATGTCCCTGCATCAGACACGTAGCGGATGGTTTTATACACATCGATCGCTCAAGTAATCCAAGGCAGAGCTTTTTGTATCGGGCAGAGAGCGTTATTTTAAGTGTGTCTTACTGTCTTCATAAAGCGTATTGTTAAAGTTTCCTTACCACCGGACCGCCGAGTCCCGCTGTGTGTTGTTTTGCGTTCGTCCCCACTGCCGTGCTTCAAGGCAGCATTTAACAGCTGATGAACGAGAGTAAACAGCGGGCCTTTGGAAGCGAATAAGAAATCCTTTTTTCCTGTTTGTATGCTGCTCTCGCCTTTTTATGTATCTCCCTCTTTCACTTGCCCACACCTAGGCTTACACACACATTAATTCATATAGCCTACATTGTATGTTCAAATCCAAGTGATGGGCAATTCTGGTGCCGAGTAAGGCAGCGGACGTTTAAACGTTCAACCGTCAGGATCGCAGTCTGCGCGCTTGCTTGTGCACGAGTCATTTGATGAAATGGAAACTTTGCCGTATTGTTGCCTTTTCATGTGTAATACAACCACACTTTAGAGCGCTTCTGCCTCGACGTCATGTTTGCTGCGTTCTTAACCAAAACAAAGCAGCACGTGTCTGAAGTCATGACGCATTTGCTACGAGCGGAACCGATAAGCGGCATCGTTAAGCAGGCATGTTAACGATTCCAAGGAATTGGTTGACTCGGAACCGGGTCTGAACAAGAACCGGTTCTCGATTCCCATCCCTACCTATCAGTGGACGTTTGAGTAGACATTTTTGTAGAAAGGATGTTATGATACATATAATACCATTTTAATGTTTAGGAATATATAGATAAAGGTGTATTAAGTTGTGATGTCGGTGTATGAATGTGTGTGTGTGTGAATGTGGTTAAAAATGTAAAGGCTTTGGGGCTGAGAAAATCGTCTAAAAAAAAGCGCTATATAAATCAAATCGATTTACCTTTTTTTTTCGTTACCATTTTGATGTTGTCAAGTCAGGTCAGATTCATTTATATAGCACATTTAAAAAACAACAATAGATGAGCAAAGTGCTGGTTGTGCACACAGTCATGGTTGTCCTCTCCTCTGCCCCTCAGACTCCCTCTCCTGGCCGCTGTGATATCTCCCAGAGAGTGGACATCTACAGCCCCTGCACGTCCTGCGCCGCTGTCCCCTCCAGCAGATGTCCCGAGGACTTTAGCAAAATAGCCACTGTCAACTGCAGGTATATGCAACCATGTTATACCCACGTCTGTTCAGCATCGCATGACTGTTTTCACCTCTTAATTATGAAGGGATTGCTTAGATATTATACTGCTGGGTTTTAAGCTGCTGGTCTGACTAGGCAAATTCTAAGTTTGTGTAAACTCACTTGACGGTAAAACCAAATCCTGATGTTGTTTAATAAAATTATTTATTTATTTGAAACGTTTTCCTGAATACGTCTTCAGAATGAATGTGGAGCAAATTTTGAAGGCACAAATATGTTTCAGCTATACTCCCAACCAAGGGCGTAATCAATAAACACAGCCAGCCAATGCAACACCTCCAAATATCTATATCGGTGGAGATCTCAACACCCCCCCCCACCCCCTCCCAAATGTCGAGCCCACATGTACTCTCTTGCTCCCATCACCCCAACAGCCTCCCCAAAGATATAATAAAGGCAGACTGACATTTTAAACATCACTTGAAAACTCTCTTTTTTACCTACAATTAAAGTGTATTGTTACAGGCGAACCTTGTGTCATAACAGTAGTGACTGTAGTACGTCTGCAGTAGTAGAATGTGGTATTAATGAATGAACCAGTTCCCCTAACCTCACGTTGACTGTGTGTTTCAGTTATGTGGTGCAGATAGGAGGCAGGGACACGGAGCTGAGTGGATGTCAACATCTCTGTGTGAAAAGCTTTATGGAGCCACAATGCTGCGCTCAACACTGGGGACCACTGTGCCTCCGTAAGACACACACACACACACACACACACACACACACACACACACACACACACACACACACACACACACACACACACACACACACACTCCAAGTACATACCCATTAAAGCTTTAGTGTGTAACTTTTATCTGTCTGTCTGTCTACAGCCTGTCCCAGCTGGTCGAGTAAAACCTGTAACTTGCGTGGAACTTGTCTGAGTGGTGACCTCGGCAACGGGACCTGCGTCTGTGATGTCAGTAGCCCTATCCTCTCTCCCTTTTTGTCTGCCTGTCTGTATGTCTGTCTGTTTGTCTGTCTGTCTGTCTGTCTGTCTTTATATATCTGTTTTTCAAAGAGGTCTGAGATCAATATTGCTTTTGTATTTTAAAAGACCAGTTCCCTTAAAGTTACAGTGTGTAAAATATATTTATCACTTTTCAGAGCAGACTTGGTAGAAATGGAATATTACTTTCATGATTATGTTTTAATTAGTGTATTATATCCTCAAAATAAAATGTATTTTTTTTATTAGCTTAGAATGAGCCTTTTATATCTACCTAGGAGATGTCATGTTATTAACGGTAGCATTATATATGGTGGGAAATTCACCTGTTGGAAGACAAAGAAGAAGTACTATAGAATAAATAACTAAATACACCTTCACCTCATCACTTGATATTGTGGAAAGACTTGAGACAGTGGTGGATGATTCCATCTTTAATAACTAGCTTCTTGTCCTTGAAGGCCACCATAGCTTCTGTAAATTCTCGGAAAGGGAGGGATTAGCAAGGGTCCATTGCAATATAGAATCTCACCACTAGATGCTGCTAAGTACTAGTACAAACTGCTTAGTATTACACACTAAAACTTTTTAAAAGCAAAGTGAGGGACAACGGCCAGAGAGCTGTCACTCAAGAGATCGCGCCAATACATTTTAACTTCCAAAAGAATAAAAACTAGCGTGGTCCAAAGAAATGTAACCCCCTCAGTGTTGTCATGGAGATATGACCTAAACATACAGACTAGAATGTTTTTTTTAATCCAGGCCTGAAAGGTTTAATAACGCTGTGAAAACGGCATGTTTAACATTGGAGTCAATGAGAAATGGCTGTCTTCTGCATCCAGCCCCCAGTGGCACTTCCGGGTTACTACAGTTGTGGTCACTTCCTTATTGGATGCTGGTAAAAATCGCTGAGGTTGGGGCTTGGACTACACCCTGCCACCAGGAGTTTCCATTGAATTTTATGTATTTTTTTCTTTCTTTTTAAACCTTATTTACATTGTTGATGTTTCGGTGAAATCGCTAAATAATTATTCAAAGTCATTAAAAAATACTTTCCTCTCTTTAGGAAGGCTTCACTGGTTTCGCTTGTCAGGAATGTAGTAATCCAAACAATTATGGAGAAAATTGTGATAAAGGTAAGATCTCTTATCACTGAGTTCTCAGGCAAAAATGAAAAGTTAAACAGCTGCAGGAACATCCCACAGTTATTTGAAAACCGCACTCTGTTTGTGTATTGGATGAAGCAATCATTTATGGTGTAGAATGGCGTAGTACTTGATAAAGCGAGGTTGACTTTACGAACAGGTCTAGTGTGTGTTATGTTGAAATTAGATTTTGATTTTTTTCCTTAATCTTTTATGTATTTTAAAACTGTTCAAAATAAATATTCAATTCACTCTTTCCTGTGTGTGTGTGTGTGTGTGTGTGTGTGTGTGTGTGTGTGTGTGTGTGTGTGTACACAGCTTGCGACTGTGAGCATGGATTGTGTAATAAAGGTCCAGAAGGAGATGGAGTGTGTCTGTGTCAGCCACCGTACACTGGAACGCGCTGTACCACAGGTAAGACCACAACACACAACATGTTATATGAGTTTTATGTTAGAAATGTAAAGTATGGGTCCAGAGAAGGTAGAAACTGCCGGATGTTAACTTGAATATGTTGGGCAATTAGCGTAGCATAGCATAATTAGCATTAATTAGAATAATTACATATATTGACAATATTTTAGCAACTGCTCTGCCAATTTGAACAATATTGGAGTGGTTTTAGGGGTAATTGAGGATGATGAATCCATTTCTGACATTTTCAAAATTGAAGCAGAAGTAAGCAATTTGAACATTTTAGCCTATACTTCCTTACTATTGCAAATACATCTATTTTTTTACTGTTTAACCTGTCTAATCAATTGTTGCTGTGGCTCAGTGGTGGGTTCCCGCCCGATTCGTTCTCTGCATGTTCTGCCCCATTTCATCTCTGTCTCTCCACACTGTATAATAAAAGCATGGGAAAAATTACAAAGATAAAATTTAATCTTTAAGAATAGGCCTATATACAGTATATAATTAGTTGCTGTTGTGTGTCTGTTGTCTGCAGTGACTAACGGGTGCAACAACTGCAGCCCTTACTCGTACTGTAGGGGAGAGGGAGACGCCGCCAGCTGTGAATGTTTGCCCGGATACAGGAGGACGCCACAGGGGAAATGCGGAAGTAAACGAACCGTTCAATGATCACCTAACATTCCTCAATTACTTTTTTATATCAACTTTTTAGTTTAAGCTGCTATTTTAGCTATTAGCATTTAGCTCAAATCAGAGCTGAGGGCCGCTGACAGAATCATTAACTTTTTGTGTCATACATCTTTTTATTGACATTCAACAAACACATTTCCATAACATTAGTTTCAGGGACATATACAGTATACGGCATCACATTTTATGTGTATGAAATGCAAAAATCAAGCAATACAAATGCTGGAGACCCTTTTTGCACAGAAACTCTCAGTTGTCTTGTTCCAAGGTATTTATAAGATTGCTCAATGGTCTGACCTCTCATCAAAGTGACTGTGTGCGTGTTATTTTCCCTCATAAACGATAAAGCACGTACCTTTATCTCCTTCTTTGTCTCCAGAATGTGAATCAAAGAGCAAAACAAGACCTTGAACAGAACGTTTTTATTCTTATATTCAAACAAACCCTCTGGTCTCATCTGGATTCACTTAGATCTTGGTTTTTCCCCGTCCAGGTTATTGTTCAGCGAGGGACTGTGACGTGAACGCGCAGTGCTCCTCTCAGGGGCCGAAGGTCAGCTGCGCCTGTAAGCCAGACTATCTGGGAGACGGACGGATCTGCGTACCCAGAAACCCTTGCACCGAGAACAACGGAAACTGTCCCTTCAACTCCACCGTCTGCGTCTTCAAAGGACCCAACAAGGTGAGGAGGGTGGGGAACCAGGTTTACATCAAGATTTGTTCTTGAGTAGAACCGGTACAATAACTAACTACAGATATTATATTAAAGGTGGAGTCAGCGATTCTGGAGAACGCTTATTGTCAAAATCACTTTTTGTCAATATTGTTAATTCATGCTCCGCTACCAGTCGTACTCTGTGGATTGAAAAAATAAACTTTTTCTTAAACACAGCCTAGGCTCTGTAAACTGGTATGTAAACAAAGGGGGCCCCCTAGCTAGCAACATGCCTGTTTAAAATGTTCAGCGCATACACAGTACAGACAGGTCTCGGATCGTAAGGACACAATCCCTGATTTTGATAAAAATGTACTTGGACAACACGCACTCTCCAGCATCGCTGACTGCACCTTTATAGGTCGACTTAATAGGACTTTCCTGAAATACATACTCTGGGTTTAACCTCACTATGTTGTTGTCTGTCTGTCTGTCTGTCTGTCTGTCTGTCTGTCTGTCTCTCAGTCCAGCTGCAAGTGTATGTCCGGCATGTCTCCTGTAGGGGGCAATGCAGAGTTCGGGTGTGAGCTGGTCTCTGCCTGCAAAGCGGACACGTGTGACCCCACAGCTGTCTGTCAAACTGAAGTGGATGGACAACCCAGGTCAGACACTGTAACACTTATAGAATAGTACCTTCAAATAAATAAATGAATACATGAATAAATACATAAAAAAATACAAATAAAAAAATCACTTTCCTTCATATTTCCTTCAAAGAAACGAAAGTAGTGAATTCTTTGTTGTGGTTCGGTTACATGAAGCCAAACTTATACCAGGAAAAAGTACCAGAACCAGATTGTTATATATCTTTAATCAAGTGTCTGGTCAATGTAAAAGAATTAAAAGGTTCTGAGAACTTTGAATTTCCAGGCAACTGGTTTTAACGCCTAAGTTTGAAGAAAAACTGCCTACTGTTGTTGTTGAGATAACTTATCATTCATGTGTAATAAAAAAGTATCTTTCATATATAGCTATAAAGACTTCCACATACTGAGAATTTCCAAAAATAACAGTTGTGCCAACTAATTCTCTGTCACACAGATAAAAAAAACAAAACAAAGTTGGTCAAAATGTTGATTCAGACATTAAAAAGTGTTAAAACTGTCTGAAAAACGTTCTGAACAAAATATAATAAAGTCGGCACAATTTTTACTTTTTGAATGTCTCAGTAGGCCTATCTTGAACTCAGAAGTGTAAGTTTCATTACATTGTTCCCCCTCAGGTGTGTGTGTGAAGCAGGTCAGATTGGTGACGGTCGGCGTTGCTATGGTAACCTGATGGAGCAGGTAATAGAGCTGGACCGGAGCGGGAACCAGAGAGAAAATCTGACCGGAGCCGTCACGCTGTTCGGTAAAACAACAACAAAAAATTATACAACAGAAATTGTCTGTACTTTACTCTTCAAGTAGTGTGAATGAAATTGTGGGCACATGTATTACATATGCATTTGAGTCTATCCTGACTTTCATATAATGATAGAAAGGGCCATGGACTTATGTTTTGGCATGATTGTTAAATATGGTGAATTTTATTTTTGGTTCTTGTTTTTGTCTTTTGTTTCTAAGTTGCGTTTTTGCTGTGACATTTGAAGTGTGTGTGTGTGTGTGTGTGTGTGTGTGTGCGTGTGTGTGTGTGTGTGTGTGTGTGTGTGTGTGTGTGTGTGTGTGTGTGTGTGTGTGTGTGTGTGTTTGGTGTGTGTGTGTGTTTCAGAGAAAGGCTGTCCACTGCTGCTGAGTCACAACGGACCTCTCACAGCTTTCATCCCTCTGCTGAAAACACCTCTGACTGTAGGTCACCTGCCCGTCTGTCTGTCTGTCTGTCTGTCTGTCTGTCTGTCTGTCTGTCTGTCTGTCTGTCTGTCTGTATGTCTGTCTGTTTGTCTGTCTGTTTGTCTGTATGTCTGTTTGTCTGCCTGTCTGACCGACATCCTGCTGCCTCATGTGTTTATAGTTGCATTTGTGAAAGAACCGTAATGCTTGACGAGTTAATCATCGATCAAACATAATAAAATAAAGTATGTCAGATGATAACGGATATAAATTCCACTCCCTGCCTGTCTGTAAACAATTATTTAGATTTTTGTGTGCAAGATTTCAAACAGGAAATGTTTATTATATTTTAAAAGACTGAAATTAACTTGCAGGCTATAAACAAAGAGAGAGAAATGGAATACAATACAAAGAAATGTCAGTAAATAATTCCGCTTTGCTAGAGCTTACGCTAGCTTATTATGACCAAGGAGAAATACCAAGAATAGCCTACTTTGTTAAACAGCATACTATCGAATCTTTTAAAATAAATATTATGTTTGACCTCATATTTGAATAAAACATTTAAAAGGTTTTGTGAAAACCGTGCCATAATGAACCATCACTGTTGTTTGAAAGCACAAAATACATTTTGTGTATCTGTACAAACTCGACGTCATTGTAAAAGAGGGTCACCCCTCAATTGATCTTTCGAGGTTAAATAAAGGAAAATGAAAAATTTGAACAACAGTTAAATATTCCATATATCTCAGAAGAATTCAAAATCAACCTTGACTTTAAAGGGAGTTTCAGATGCCATGAAATCCCTGAATAAGATGAATTATTTAGACCTTTTCTAGAAATGTTCCTTGAAGCTTTAAAAAAATTATACATTTGACTCAAAGCTCTTTTTTGTGAGTTTTAAATTCTACCCCTATAAAACATTTAAACCTATAGTGTGAGGGCCGGGACATTTTTCCTTTTCTACCCCCCGCATAACATTATCAATAGCATCTGACTGGCTTTACTGACATAACTGATGCATTTTAGCACATAACTTTTTTTTAAAAGCCTTGTGTTACTATTCCAACTCAAAGAGACTCAGATGTTTAGAGACTTTGCTTTAAATGTGCAAATGTTTATAGCAGTATTCAGTGTTTTGCTCAAACCTCTGGTCCAACAGATGTAATAAAATAAAATAAAATAAAATAAAATAAAATAAAATAAAATACATACAGTACTATAGCTAAATAGCTGTGTATCAGGAGTAATTTGTGTGTCCCTATGGCACCAGGTTACATCACTATTGTGTCCTTCTGCACATAAGATAGTATTTCAGAATCATTTGGGCCTTTTACAGCATGTCACTTTCACTATGTGGGTAAAATGTCTTTGCTGTTGCTTCACCCCTTCATTACATAAAACATTGTTTGATTGTCTTCATGCACAGTTTGTTTAATTTTCCAGTTTTTGATCTTTTAAAGTATTTCCACTAAAGATACTTTTAAAAACAGTGACACACCTTAACTAGTCTCCTCCCACGACTACTAAGAAGAAAAAAAATCAACAATAAATAAATTCCATATTGTTTGTATTGCTGTCTCTCTCTCTACAGGGTGTTAATGAGGAGCTGGTGTGTAAAAACCACCTGATCCTGGGTCAGCACCTCTACAAGGATCTGGAGGGACGAGACTTCAACCTGTACGGAGGAACCAGGTGGAGGAGCAAAGGCAACAAGGTCATTATTTCAGGGCGCTCTGGTGGTGTAGTGGATAGAGCGCGTACCATATCGGCTCCGGCCTCCATTGCAGTGGTTGCGGGTTCAAATCCAACCCGTGGACCTTTACTGCATGTCATACCCCCCCCCCCCCTCTCTCTCTCTGTGTCTCCCCATTTCAACTCTGCACTATAAAGCTTGAAAACGCCCAAAAATAGAACAAGGTAACTATGTATCTGCAAACTCCACAACCCCACTCTTAAAAATAATACAGCATAGTACTTAAATTTAAATAATGAATGATTTTTACACTTTGAAATACTGAGTAGATTTCAAAGCTTTGAAATCAAGTAAAAGCAACCATAACTAATGATTAGATATATTAATATTTTAAAACGGGTCTGAATGAATTGATATAGTAGAATTTCCAAGTAAATTAATTTTAAAGCCCACTTTGGCAAATGTCTATTTGTGAGATTGGGCTATACAAATAAAACTGATTTGATATATTCCAAGTATAAGGTAAATACTCAAAGTGATTGAAGATAGGAATTCAAAGAGCAGAGTCTATTTAAATTTAGCTGAAAACCGAAAGGTACATTGTGCTGAATTAATTGAGAACAGACTTGGTATATTAGTATATTTTAATAAGTGTATAATCCTTTTTTTTGTTACCATAGAATGAGCCATGTTTCACCGCCATGTTTCTGCAGTAGCACAGAAAGGAAATACTTAACGGCCTTACACGTTGTTATATCTAGTCAAGGATACAGCAGTCAATGTTAAATGTTTAACTCGATTTTTATTGGTTCAACTTCAGAAAAAGCCAAAGTAAAAAAGAGAGGATCCAACACAAAACGTTATCAATTTAGTTTTTATAAAAGTACACTTTAAATTTAAATTGCGAAATGTTTTTTGACATTCATCTCGTTAACATAGCATAACATATAGTAAATGTTTTTATATAATACCACCACATGCATTTCGTCCCGTCCCAACATCTTACTTCAATAGGAATTACATCACACAGAGAAAAAAAACAGTAAAACGTATCTGTAAAAACATTGTATCTTCATAACCATCAGCACTTCTACACATAAAACGGAAACCATTGTGTTCAAAATCACCTGTGTTAACAATTTAATCATCTTCAACCTACTTTAACGTAATAACAAATCTATCAGCTCCATCATGACAACAAAATGTGTATCAACATAAGAATTCTTCTCTGCTGTGGTCGTGTATTAATCCTGTACACCTAACAATAGATTTACAACAGCCCTGCATATTGATTTGCAGCATCACCAAAACAACCAGAGATATTAATGAAAGACACCTGTGCAAACTTTAAATGAGAATCTGTGATAGCGGTAGAATCTTCAGCAGGATATGACTCTCGGTGTATATGTACGGAAACAGGGTGTGTGTGTGAAGGTGTGAATGTGTGTGTTGGTATCAAGATCAGAGAAGGACAGTTTCCCTCTCTCAAAGTCCAGATGCACCCTGATTCTCCGGAGCTCCTCACTCACCGTCAGATCTTTCTCTTGGTCCGTTGTGGAGAACGATTTGAATTTACCATCAGAGAGCAGAATTCTCCACAATCGAGACTGTAGGCTTCCCTTCGTCAAGATACACTCCCCCAAAACGCCCACTTCCCAGTCCTTGTTTTCTCCGACCTCAACGGCCCAGCTGTGAACCCCAGAGTTGAAGCCTTCAGAGCCCAGGACGGAGCAGGAGAACTTGGTCCTCTTTGGGTTTTTCGGAAGCTGTTGTCGTCTCTCTCCATATCTCACGCTGGTCAGATCTTTGGAAAGGTGAAGTTCTGGATCTGCAGTGTTTGGATCCAGAATCACTGGAGTGTAGGAGACCATTTTCTTCATCTTGGTCCAGATGTTGAAGGCCAGGTTGCCCAGGTGTTTGGCCTCGTCTATCAGAGCTCCAGAGACCAGCTGTGGATCATCTAGCAGGGGGCGCTGCTGGACTCTTTCCACTGCAGCCTTGTAGTTCTGCAGGAATGAGACGTCTTCAGCTCTCAACTGCTCCTTTGTGGCTCTGACTGTCTCTGAAAGAGCTGCTATCGCTTTGCTAAGAGTTTCAAGCTTCTCCCTCTTCTGCTCCTCTTCGTGCCTCAGAGCAGAGATCCTGGCCTCCTCTTCCTCCTCTAGAAACTGGTGAAGCTTCTTAAACTGCTCCTTAATCTGCCTCTCCGAGCGTCGGGCCTGGTCCTTAATGTGATTTCCTGTTTGATCACAATTACCTTTAACTTGTTCGAAGTCCTTTAGTTTCTCTTGTAAAAGCTTCAAGCATTTCCGGAGCTCCTCTCTTACATCCTGTGCAGCTTCATCGATGGGTCTGAATTTGTGGCCGTGGTGTATTTTTGAATCTCGGCAGATGAGACAAACTGGCTGCAGATGGTCCAGACAGAAGAGTCTGAGTTTCTCATTGTGCAGACTGCAGAGCGCCTCAGACCCTGATGAAGCTCTCTGGTCTCTCCGCAAGAAGGCTTCACACAGGTTCTTTAACGCCAGGTTACGAGGTGGATCACTAGTGGAAGATTTACTCTTACAGTACGGACACTTACACACGTTTTTCCGCTTCCACCATTTCAGCAGACAGGCTTTACAGAAGCTGTGGCTGCACCAGAGGACAACGGGGTCTTTGAAGATATCCTGGCATATCGGACAGCAGAGATCCTCGTCTGATCTGGAAGACATTTTGTCTCTGAGCGAAGTTCTAACAAAGTTCAAACACAGCAAACAGACAGGGAAGTGAGTCACTCCAGAACAATCCTTGGTTACTTTCACTTTGAGGTTGTGGCTCTGTCAGTTAATTATGTCGAATCTGCAGCCGGTTGAAGCATGAGTATTAAATATTCCGGTAATTCCAGTGCTCCCAGTCTTCCGAGCTGTCCTCTCAGTGTTGGTGGAGGTGCCTTTGTGGTGAATCTTTCTGTCGGTCTCTCAGTATGTGTATCAGTGGTGGCGGGTTTCCTGTGTATAAAACTATTTTCATTTGTGATCACACCGGGCGACACTTCGCTGATTGCAGCACGTGAGGTGAGTGCGCACGGGTGAGTTGATAAAGGTCAGCTGTTTCCGGTCAGGACATGAAGGGTTTGTGCACTTGAGAACGCGAGAGCACGCATTGGGATGTATTTTCTTTTTTTGCACCAAAGTATAGTTTGCACAGTGCGCAGGGGTCTGGCACTTTTTTCACTTTGTCATGTCTTTTATGTGACAGCGCATCGGACGGCGCAGACGTCCTCAGTGACGTCTTGGGCACATTTGGTGGAGAGCACATGGTGAAAATGTTTGGAAGGTCATTGATGCCTAAATAATGCACTTTGTCATTTATATATATACCCACTTATTATATAGATTAATTAATCAAAATCGGTGATATTGTCCTTCATGATGTATTTTATAATATTATATATTATGGGAGAACATATATATATATATTGATATTGTAATTATATAATTGTATTTGATAATATCTTGCTGATTTACATGGATTTAATTTAAATGTTTGATTATACATTTTGATTGTTTTTGAAAACTAACTTGATTTAATTTTTCTCTTTTGTTATATCAATAGGTTTTCAACCTAATCACAATTCCTAATCTAAAATGCATGTTGCAAAATTAATGTGAAATAAAAACTACGGAAAACGGATTTGAGTTGTCCTACGTCCTCTCACTCATCCCTGCCATTTCAAGTGTGGCAGGCACATTGAACATCAACACCCAGATAACGTGTGTGTGTGTGTGTGTGTGTGTGTGTGTGTGTGTGTGTGGCCCTTCAGGGACAAGGAATGATAAAATATATTTCCTGTAGGCCTGTTTCAGCTCAGAGAGGGGGGGTGGAGCTGACAGAGTCTAGTGCTGACAGTTTATGTTTATCATACTGTGTGTGTGTGTGTTGTCTACGTCTCGGGTGTGTTATCACAAAAGATATTCCTGTCCTTACACACCACATTTTTACTTCAAGTTCATGTTCAAGTCCTTGACTTCCAGAGTTTGATTGGCTTCAGTAGTATGAATTAGATAAAACAAGTGGGAGTTTTCCAGATTTACAGTATTTGTGGTATTAAATCCTTGAATTCATGGGTTGACATAGTTTGTCTTATTATATAAACCTTTAAATATGTATTTGTTAAAGTTTATCATCATGACAATGCAGAAGTGGTAACATAAAGAAAGTGAAAACAAAATATTTGATACAGTAGTCATTTGAACTTGCTTCCATATCCATCCATGTTAATAATGTTATTCTGAAATAATCGAGACCTAATAAGAAAGTGACAACCTACATCTGTAGCCAATTGATTTTGAATGATAAGACTAATGCATTATAAATAGTTTGAGAATGGGACTATGGTGTTCACCTGTAACACCAGGCTTAAAGCTTATTTTTCTTCTATAATAAAAACAATCACTTCTTCAGATTAGATAAATCAACATATTTCATGTGAATGTTATAATACACTAATAATCTGATGTGTGTTTATTGTAGAGGTTCATTCTGATGGAAGAGCCCACCAGAATATATACCATCATCCAGGAGGACCTTCCAGCCGCCAATGGGATCATCCACATCATCGACCGGCCAATCACATTCACTCAACCTGACAGGCAAAGCCGCGATGAACTGGTCAGTTAAAGGGTCACTTCACCGAATATGGAAATCTCCCACAAACCAAAAAGACCAACATTTTGATTTAAAACATTTAATTGCGTGGGATGTTTTGGTTGGACGATTTGTGGTGCTCAGTTATTTTGTTTATTAAAATTGGTCTGCCTTAATGACCCTGGAGTGTCACATATAAAACAATGCGGTCTAACTTTAAAACATTTTAACTCTGCTGGGTTTTTTTTTCAGCAATTAATGAAAATGGAAGTCAGTCATTTGATCAACTTCTTCTGTTTCTTCTTGTGTCCAGTTTGCTGATAAGACGATCGGAGAAATTCTGACCAAGAGCGGGAAATACAACCGCTTCCTGTCTCTGGTTGATGTGAGTGTTTGATTATGGTCAATGACATCACTAAAACGTTTGATTTTATCCCCTCATGAGAATAACTCCATTTAACTTTATTGATCAGTTGAGACTGAGCAGTTTTGATTCACAATGGGATAATTTGCCATGTTCCTCCACTGAACTGTCATTGTACAATATATTACACTCAACAAAAATATAAACGCAACACTTTTGTTTTTGCTCCCATTTTTCATGAGATGGACTTAAAGATCTAAAATTCATTCCAGATACACAATATTACCATTTCTCTCAAACATTGTTCACAAATCTGTCTAAATGTGTGATAGTGAGCACTTCTGCTTTGCTGAGATAATCCATCCCACCTCACAGGTGTGCCACATCAAGATGCTGATCTGACATCATGATTAGTGCACAGGTGTGCCTTAGACTGTCCACAATAAAAGGCCACTCTGAAATGTGCATTTTTTTGCTTTATTGGGGGTCTGGGGACTCAGAACCAGTCAGTATCTGGTGTGACCACCATTTGCCTCATGCAGTGCAACACATCTTCTTCGCATAGTTTATCAGATTGTCAATTGTGGCCTGTGGAATGTTGGTCCACTCCTCTTCAATGGCTGTGCGAAGTTGCTGGATATTAGTGGGAAGTGGTGCACGCTGTCGTATACGCCGGTCAAGCACATCCCAAACATGCTCAATGGGTGACATGTCCGGTGAGTATGCTGGCCATGCAAGAACTGGGACATTTTCAGCTTCCAAGAATTGTGTACAGATCCTTGTAACATGGGGCCGTGCATTATCTTGCTGAAACGTGAGGTGATGTTCATGGATGTATGGCACAACAATGGGCCTCAGGATCTCATCACGGTATCTCTGTGCATTCAAAATGCCATCAATAAAATGCACCTGTGTTATTCGTCCATAACAGATGCCTGCCCATACCATAACCCCACCACCACCATGGGCCACTCGATCCACAACATTGACATCAGCAAAGCGCTCACCCACACGACGCCACACACGCTGTCTGCCATCTGCCCTGAACAATGTAAACCGAGATTCATCCGTGAAGAGAACACCTCTCCAACGTGCCAGATGCCATCGAATGTGAGCATTTGCCCACTCAAGTCTGTTACGGCGACGAGCTGGAGTCAGGTCAAGACCCCGATGAGGACGACGAGCATGCAGTTGAGCTTCCCTGAGACGGTTTCTGACAGTTTGTGCAGAAATTGTTTGGTTATGCAAACCAATTGTTTCAGCAGCTGTCTCAGTGGCTGGTCTCAGACGATCTTGGAGGTGAACCTGCTGGATGTGGAGGTCCTGGGCTGGTGTGGTTACACGTGGTCTGCGGTTGTGAGGCCGGTTGGATGTACTGCCATATTCTCTGAAACGCCTTTGGAGACGGCTTATGGTGGAGAAATGAACATTCAATGCACGCGCAACAGATCTGGTTGACATTCCTGCTGTCAGCATGCCAATTGCAATTGTGTATCTGGAATGAATTTTAGATCTTTAAGTCCATCTCATGAAAAATGGGAGCAAAAACAAAAGTGTTCCGTTTATATTTTTGTTGAGTGTAACTTGGGAAGTGGGGCCAATGCTAATTCTCAGCTTGTATCTGATATATAGTGTGTTTTTTGTTGTGTGTTTGTAGAACTGTGGGGCTCCCCCTCCTCTGCGCGGCCCGGGACCCTTGACTGTGTTCATCCCGACCAACACGGCTGTGGACCGAGCCAGGGACGGCAGCATCATGTACATGCTAAGAGACGTAAGGCATTTAGTTTGTGTGTTAGTGATAAATGTAGATAATAACTTGCAGGTTACTTTAATGGATATTTCTGCTGAGTTTCTATGTCTTTGCTATTATAAAACACATCTTTGGAAAAGACAAATACAAACTATGTTCTGAATCTAAATACTCTATGACTTCTTGATTCTGGCCCGTGGTTCTCAGCCCTAAAACCATTTGTTCCTGTTGAAGATATAAATCTTAAGAAATGAAGCATGCCAAAAAAGGCGGTGTCATTTCCTAACATAATGTCAACAAACACCCTTGTTACCAATCCTTAAACTTTTCTGTTCTTGTGATTCTATGTGAAGATTATCAGGGATTTTTCAATGATAATTTGCTCTATTTTTAGGCCAAACATAAACTACAGGAACTTTTGAGACACCATGTTTTCTCCCAGGCCGTGGTAAGACCCATCTTTTTTTTGTCCTTTACTTTTTCGGAATAAATACATTTCCAATTCCAATTCATTTGCCCATGTTCCATTTTAATCTAGTCTGTGGGGCTTTAGTAGTTACATTTTAAGATTTTTTTGATCCCATTTCCATTCTCCGGAGAATGAACCCTTTATATTTTAAGTACACTTTTCTTTAACCCCACCCTCAGGAAAAACAGGAAAAATTTCAAATCATATTTTAGTTAAAGATTGTTTTTTTTGTGTGGGTGTGTAGCTGACAGTGGACGAGTTGGCCTCTCTCCCTCGGATTCAGACGATGGCCAATCAGATTGTCTCCATCACCGTGTCCGATGATGTAAGTCATTCTTCACAGTGTCATAATAAGATTTAGATAAGTCTAATTTTAAGTTAAAGTTAAAAAATAATTATATTACTCTGTATACTCTGTTTTATCAATACTGACTGATGTTAAGGCAATCCACCTTAGTTTATTTTATTTTATTTCAATCACATATATAGCACAAGTTAAAAACACCAAGGAAAAAAAAAAGTTGTCATCTTAATTTATACATTTGACATTGCTTCAAGCTTTCAAGCAAGCATTTTAAATTTGTCTTCGTTTTTTGAGAACTTGAGAAAAAAAAACTGAAACATTAACACAAGGTGCCTCCACTGCCCCTCCTCTCAAGGCTGACGTCTTGCGTTTGTTTTTCTGTTTGTGTTGTTTGTGTTGTAAGTGTATTGTGTATACGTATGTGACTTTGTTTTTTATTGTAAAAAAAAAGGCTCCAAATAATGAAATTTGAAGAGGACCTATGATGCTTTTTGACTTTTATGACCTATAAACGTTGTTATGATGATTCATAGTCATGCTTAACCGTACTAAATTATCAAATAATGACTTACATGCATTTCGACATATTCCCTGCTGACCGTCTGGGGTGTCTGTGCAGAGCACTAAACACTATTCTAGCCAGTCGAGAAGTCACGTGTTCAAAGCGGTCTACCCTTTCATAATTTGTTACGTCGCATAAAACTTTGTGACGTCTCCACGCGGATGTTTCCATGTATGGTAATGCTGTTACTTCCCTGTTCGCGTCTGCCTCGCGTCTGCCTCGCGCCCTTATAGGTCCATGCTCGCGCTTCCCGCCACTGAAAGTGTTCCGGAACAAAAGGTAACCAATCACAACGGAGTGGGGTTTGCAGGAGGGGGGGAGGGGAGCGGAGATGGCCGAAGCACAGGCGGAGGGAGCCGAAGCACACACACTCAAGTGTTGACAGGATGTGCTGGATCGCCAAAATAAGAGAAAGAGCTTCCCGAAAATCTACATAGTTTTTTGTGATGTGATTCGTGTCAGGTTGCCCTATAGCAGTGTAAAACAAGAAATTAAGACCAGAAAAGTAGCATAATAGGTCCTCTTTAAATAATAACATTATTTCTCCAGGGTCAGATCCTGTTGGGGGAGAAGGGCGTCCATCTTGTCAGCACCAACATCATGGCGTCAAATGGGATCATCCATATGGTGGACGGGCTTCTGTTCCCGCCCTCCATCCTCCCCATCCTGCCTCACCGCTGTGATGTCATCGAGAGCAAGATCACCGTGGTGAGCAGAGACACACAGACGAACAGACAGACAGACAGACACACACACAGACGAAGACGCAAACACACACACACATACACACACACACACACACACACACACACACACACACACACAAAATTAAGTGACAGCTGCAGAGATAATAGGCCGGTATCTGTCACATCAACTATATTTTGTCCTACATACCTCACTTTGGTAACCCACTATAAGATCGGACCCTGTGAGGAACATTTTTATGTTTAGTTAAATCTGTTATGTTAGAAAGCACACACCAAGCTAGAAATCTTGGAGTAGTCATAGATTCAGACTTGAATTTCAAAAAACACATTAAATCAATTACTAAGTCAGCCTACTACCACCTTAAAAATATATCAAGAATTAAAGGGCTACTGTCTCAGCAGGACTTAGAAAAACTTGTCCATGCATTTATTTTTAGTAGACTTGACTACTGTAATAGTGTCTTTGCAGGCCTTCCTAAAAAGTCAATCAGACAGCTTCAGCTAATTCAAAACGCTGCTGCCTCACTAGGACCAAAAAAGTGGATCACATTACCCCAGTTCTTAGGTCTTTACACTGGCTTCCTGTCAATCTAAGAATTGATTTTAAAATATTGATGTTGGTCTATAAAGCCCTAAATGGTTTAGGCCCCAAATACATCGCTGACCTGCTGATCCCATATAAACCAGTCAGAGCTCTCAGATCGTCTGACACTGGGCTACTGACAGTCCCCAGAGTAAGGACTAGACAGGGAGAGTCAGCCTTCAGTTTTAATGCTCCAAAGCTCTGGAATAAACTTCCACGGGACTTGAGGTCCGCTTCAACACTCGGCTCTTTTAAATCAGGTCTGAAGACTTTGCTGTTTCCGTTTTAACCTGTAATTTTAAATTTTTATTTATTTTTATTCTTTTTAAACTTTTTAATTATTTTATGTTTTATTTATATTCATGTTTCTCATTCGCTTTTTTTATGTATTTTTTTAATGTGTGCTCTATTCTTGATGTGTTTTTGTTTTTGCATATGTAAAGCACCTTGAATGGCCTTGTGTCCGAAATGTGCTTTATAAATAAACTTGCCTTGCCTTGCCTTGCCTTAGTTTACATGCACTTGCACTTGCATTTTCTCAAATGGCACTAGTCATATTGCTTGTACCCTAACGTTTTATATCAAGTAATTCCCCTTGTTTTAATATGGTTTGTTGTGTTATTATGATATTTGTATTTTGGTGATGTTGTTTGTGGCATTTTTTGAAAAAATTAAATTTGTGAACTTTATATGTGTGTGTGTGTGTGTGTGTGTGTGTGTGTGTGTGTGTGTGTGTTTTCAGGGTCCATGTACTCGCTGCAGTTACCTCTTTACTACTGACTGTCCAGATGGCAGCGTTGAACTGGTAAAACACATTGTTACTACTACATTTCAATCACTACGTATGGGGTTTAGAAAATACCGATATTGATATCTGAACAAACAAGTACATTTTTTTTTTTTTGGTAATCCATGAGCAGAGACCCTAACCCAATTGTGTGTGTGTCTGTGTGTGTGTCTGTGTCTGCAGGGAACGCACCAGGTCGGCTGTGAGTTCCTCATGTATCCTCAGACGCCCGGTTCAGGATGCGCCAAATACTGCAACGTCACCAAACAGGTGAGAGTGGGATCAGTGTTTCGGGAGCTTTATTTTTTAGCTTCATTAATTTACCCTTCATCTGTCTTTACTATGAACGGTGCTTTCAGAAGAGAATGTCTGTATTGTGTTGACTGTGTATGTACATTTGGTTTTAACATAGGCTGAGACTTTTACAAATGGTGAAAGCTGGTCGTAATTTTTGCACTCTGAATCCCTCGTGTCATTCTTTAAACCTTCTACGAGGAACTTTTAAATTATTCTGAAACGTGTGTGTGTGTGTGTGTGTGTGTGTGTGTTTGTAACAGATACCAGAGTGTTGTGCAGGTTTCTACGGTCCTGACTGTAAACCCTGCATTGGAGGATTCCAGCATCCGTGCTACGACAAAGGAACGGTGAGTGACAAGCAAAAAAAAAAAAAAAATATATCACTAAAGACTTGTTTGTCAACCAACATGTTTTAAATATTAATACTTTTACTTACAGTGCTTTGACGGTATCCAAGGCAACGGCTCGTGCAGCTGTCGGCCGGGCTTCGAGGGGATCGCCTGTCACCTCTGCGCGGATCCCAGGAAGTTTGGGGAAAACTGTGACCAAGGTAACAACAGCTATTTGTCATCACTTGGGAGAGCAACTGAAAATGAATGAAAAGAATAAGACAATGCCAAAACCCCTCTCATTCAGAGTTATGAGTTGATGCCTAATTTTCATAGCATATAATAAGATATGTTTAGAATCTCATAGTGTATAAATTTGCCTTTTTCATATCTAATTTGTGAACAAAAGTGATTATTTCTTATTTTGACATGCTGTGTGTGTGTGTGTGCTTGTGTATATATATATATATATATATATATATATGTCTGTCTGTCTGTCTGTCTGTGTGTGTGTGTGTGTGTGTGTGTGTGTCTTCAGACTGTCAGTGTGTCCACGGTGAGTGTGACAGTCGTCCTTTCAGCGGAGGTGTGTGTCGGAGAGGGTCCTGTCTGGAGGGATTCTCCGGAGACAACTGTGACAGGACGGCCACGCCATGCAACTCAGGCGGGCTGGAGGAACACTGCCACATCCACGCTTACTGTGTAATGTCAGGACTGCACAAAACGTAGGATACTACTAATGTTACTACAACTGATAGTGCTCTGTTTTGGCACCCTATTTGGATCAAGTGTGTTTTATTTTGCGTCCCATTTGAGTCATTTATTTTAGGGTTAGGGTTAGTGAGTCTGGAGAACATTTGTTTTCAAAATCACTTTTTGTCAAAATCAGTGAATATATCCTAACGATCCACTAGCTGTCTGCACCATGTGCGCAGGAAGAAGAAAACAAGCGCAGCAAGCTGTTGCTGTAAATGGGCGTGTTGCTAGCTACGTATGGCCCACTTTCTTTACATACCCTTTGTTTACATACCAGTTTACAGAGCCTAGGCTGTGCATTACCTCAACACACACACAATATGCACAAGTAGAGGATTGAGATTTTCATAGATTTTGACAACAATGTTCTCCAGATTCGCTGACTCCGCCTTTAATCCTCAACAGACAAACAAAAACGATAAACTACTGAAAATGATGCTCACGTTTGATCCAGTATAATATTACGTTATATTACGTGTTAGCTTCCAGTTTTTTGAATGATGTCATCCCAGTTTTTGTTGTCAAGCTGTTTAGTTGTTGCCTATTATGTAACTGTCAGTAGGATTGAAGAGGAATCACGCATCTGCTAGACAGGAGTTTAAATCATCCAACCCAACCACCCTTTACTACGATTTTATAATTTGTCATTAAGGTTTCGTAGGGGATCAAAACTAGTGAGTCACTAGTTTTTCAACAGCTGATGAGTTTGTTCTTTGTTCATCACAAACCTTGTGTGTCTCGTTCCAGGTGTGTGTGTAAGGATGGATATGAGGGTGACGGTCACTCCTGTGCTGCCGTCAACCCCTGTCTGAAGGCCATCCGAGGAGGCTGCGACAACAACGTAAAAAATAATGCTTGTGTGTATGTGTGTGTGTCAGCCTGTGTGTGTGTGTGTGTGTGTGTGTGTGTGTGTGTGTGTGTGTGTGTGTGTGAATTGAAACTATCGACAACATCCTCCACTCATTATCGCAAAATAATACAAATTATTTAGTATTTGTTAAATTTGGTCTTGGTTTGGGAGACACATTTAGGAAAGTAAACAAGGCGCTACATTAGTCAAGGCCAAGAAAAGCATAGTGAGGGAAAAAATGAAGAATCAAAAATGCCCACTGCTCCTTAAGATAAGCAGGCACATGTCAAAACTGGTAAACCTGACTGTTTCTTGGGCATGTTGTTGCAAAACTGAGGTTATTCTAAAACTGTAGACTGTTGGATTCAAAGCTCTGACTATATAACACCTCCTCCCTCTCTCCCTCTCTTCCTCCCTCATTCTCTCCCTCTCTCCCTCTCTCTTTCTCTCCCTCTCTCCCTCTCCCCCTCTCTTCCTCTGCAGGCGGAGTGTGTGTACGTAGGCCCAGGTAAAGTGTCGTGTGTGTGTATGGAGGGCTGGACAGGTGACGGCAAAGTGTGTGTGGAGATCAACAACTGTCAGCTGGAGACCAGAGGAGGCTGCAGCCAAAACGCCGACTGCAAACACATCGGACCCGCACAGGTCTGTCACACACAATTCATTATGTTATTTATGCAAAAAGCTATTTACAATTACTAAAAATATTGCATTTCAAAGGTTTTCACTTCTGCCTTTCAAATTAACCTGTTTAGAATACAATTAACGGCCAAACACAATAATATTTTAATGGAGGATTTCTACTCTTTGCACTCATCAATCGTAAGCAATAAAAATAAAGCAGTTTGTCATGAAAAATAACATCCATTAGTAAAAAAAATAGATAATCTTTAGATCATTTTTTTCAAATAAAAACATAAGTTTAGTCTATATCAACCAGCTACTAATCAGCTGCCTGTCTGTAACCATTGTAGGAGACTGTTGAAAACTGTGTGTGTGTGTCTCTCTCTCTGTGTGTGTGTGTCTCTCTCTGTGTGTGTGTCTGCAGAGTGAGTGTGTATGTAAACAAGATTACATGGGAGACGGTATCGTGTGTGACCTCATCAACCCCTGCCGCAAGATGAACGGAGGCTGCCATGACATGGTAAACACACACACACACACACACACACACACACACACACACACACACACACTCACCCCATGAGGATGGGTTTTCATGTTAAAGTTGTGGCAATTCTAACTGTATCATGCTAACTTTTCAGGGTGATTTCAAAAGTCATTCAATTAATTAAACGGTATTTATATATTGAGCATTTTTGATACACAGAAAAGTCGCGACAGAGCGCTTAACAAAATTAGACAGACAATAACAGAACAAAGGAAAATGGAGAATTGGTATTTGTTTGTAATTGATGGGATCTCAGATGGTTAGATAAATTACCCATAATGCCTTTCTGCTGTACGCTGTGTTAGGCAAAGTGTGAGCAGATGGAAGGAGGAATGCACACCTGCACCTGTCCCGACGGCTTCCATGGAGATGGAAAAATCTGCTACGGATCATTACTGGACGTAAGCACTGGGGGCAATTTATCACTGGGATGTTCAGATCTGATAATGGTCAAATTATTGTTCTGGGATTTTAAATGTATCGTTATAGTCACACCAGCTACCACTGTAATAGTATGATAATATTTGTATTTAATGTATTGTATTTAATAGTTTCAACATAATATTTTATTATACTATTGGTTTGTTGCACATATTTGCTTAATTTGAAAAACTATATGAATAATGTGTGCTTACAATAATACATGTATTTTCAAGCATGAAATGTTTTGTATATTGCTTCTACAATCAGGATTTGTCTATAGTGCACACTGTGTCAAAATAGTGTAATAACTGTGAGTACATGTGTGTTTGTAGGAGCTGGATATGAACATAAAAATGTTCCGTTTCTACCGACTGGTTGAGGTAACTTTTATCATTTTTTTTGTTTTGTTTTAATAAATTAACTCCACACTAAAAATAGGACAGGTTGAATTTACACATGTGTGTGTGTGTGTCTGTCTGTCTGTGTGTCTGTCTGTCTGTCTGTCTGTCTGTCTGTCTGTCTCTGTCTGTCTGTCTGTCTGTCTGTCTGTCTGTCTGTCTCTGTCTGTCTGTGTGTTGTCAGAAATGCAGCCCGTGCACTGAGGACCTGAGTGGGAACCTCACAGTGTTCGTTCCGTCCAGAAACGCGATAATGAACATGACTCCAGCTGAAGAATCCTTCTGGACCAGCAGACACCACCTGCCTTACTTTGTGCGGTCAGTCATGTCACACACACACGCACACACACACACATACACATACACACGCACACACATACACGCACACACATGCACACGTGCACACAGACATAGACACATTGACACACACACAGACATAGACACACATACACACACACATGCACACACACACACACACACACACCACACACACACACACACACACACACACACACACACACACACACACACACACACACACACACACACACACACACACACACACACACATACACACCCACTCACTCACTCCATCCGTCATGGTGTAAATCACCTGTGCACGAAATGCACCTGTTGGAATAACTAAATACATCTTCTCCTCATCACTTGATATTGTGGAAAGACTAGAGGCAGTGGTGGATGATGCCATCTTTAGTAACTAGTTTCATGTCCTTGAAGGTCACCGTAGCTTCTGTAAATTCTCCAAACAAGGGGTTAGCAAGGGAGCGTTGCAATCTAGAATCTCATCACTAGATGCCGCTAAAAACTCAGATATAGATAGACGGAGCCTCCTTATGAATACAACCAAGAATGCGACGGATGTAAAAGCAAGAGGCAAGATCAAGGCACAATGCTGTGATGAAATAAATAAGTAAAAGTATGTACCAAAGTTATACCTACTGCATGCTTACTAGATTATTTTTATGGTCAAATGTAGTAGGTAGAAAAGAAACACGTGATATGGAACCAAAATTTTGATTATGAAATTACATATAAATAACAATTGATCTTTTTCCTTTTTGCTGTTCCTGGCTGCAGGTCCCACTTCCTGCCGGGGATGTTATCTGTAGAAGATCTGGAGGGAAAGGTGGAAACAGCGGGCAGCAGGCTCAAATCCCTGGCTCCCAACACCTACTGGCAGATCAGCAAAAGCAACCAGGTAAGAATGGGCTCATTCAATTAAAAACAAAAGACTGACTGATAAATAGACATTGTGTGCATTTAACAAGTCTCCTGCAGTTTGCAAGGATCAGTTCCAGCATCCTAACATGTTACATTTTCCCCAAGAGATACAGTGTATACAGCTCCGGAAAAAATTAAGAGACCAGTCTGGATTTTTCTTAAATCTTCATCTCTACATAACTGATTGAAAATGCTCTTTAATGACAAAAAATTATTTTGAATTTGGTAAAAATGTTGTCAATTGTTGATATTATAAAACCAAAATGTTCATTCTACTCAAACATATGCCTATAAATACTAAAACGATAGACACTGAACATTTGGAGTGGTCTCTTATTTTTTTCCAGAGCTGTATATATTTTTTTCAAAAACACAGAAACAGAGGCACATTCATATTCTTTAGAGTTTGATAGTTTGATATATTTAACCGCTGTCATTTCGTTTCAGACCCTCACCTTCGGAGGCGCTTCCATCCTCACCCCCGACCTGCCGGCAACCAACGGCTTCATCCACATTATAGACAAGGTAGGAGTCCGCCTCTGAAGGTTAACTTAAGTTAAGTTTAAGGTGCTCCGAGGAACTTTCAGTTTTTGTAAATTCTTGCACACCCTTTGGAAAAAAGCAGGAGTATTTTTTCTACGCCAGCTGTTGTTTCTTGGTGAACGTATATACCCATGACCGAGGCATTAAGGATAACTATATAAAAATAGCATTCTTTGCACTGATGGTCTCTTTTGCTGTTACATGTCATTTATGATCATCAGAGGAAATATTGGAAATTTCAGAAATATATAAAAGTGGTGCAGGTTGAGCGAGATGTGAATACATAACACCTCAACAAGGATCTAAAATAGAAAGTTGATTATCCTGTTTTGTGGGTGAAGGGAAAATGAAGACCCTTTGGTATACACACAAATATTTAATTAAGTTACTATTTATTTTCTTGTATTTGTGTGTGTGTGTGTGTGTGTGTGTGTGTGTGTGTGTGTGTGTGTGGAACCCTGTAAAGCGTCTTTGAGTGCCTAGGCAATAAAGCGCTATATAAAACCTATCAATTATTATTAATTAATTGTTATAATTAAATGTTTTATAATGTGTTTTGTGTATTATAATCTTGCCCCTGTAAAGCACTTTGAGTGGCCTTGTGTCTGAATTGTGCTATATAAATAAACTTGCCTTGCCTTGCCTTGCCTTGCCTTGTGTGTCTGGGATTTTGTGTGTTTGTGGTCAGATTCTGCTCCCAGAAGTAGGAGAAATCCCCCCAGAGCCTCCCACCCTGATGGCTTTCCTCAACTCCTCTTCCAACTTCACTCTGTTCAGACAGTACGCTCTGGTAACACATCCGTCTGCCTTGTATTTTATGTTTTATTTATTTTAATATGGATTATGCCGTTTTTACATAGTTCAAATACAAATGCAACTGTGTGTGTGTTTGAAGTGTGTGTGTGTTTTTTTCACAGATGTACAACCTGTCAGAGGAGCTGGGTTCAGAGGATTTCACCCTCCTGCTGCCGACAGATGAAGCTATAAAGCAGCACCTCAGTCGGACTAACTCCACCCTCCTGGTACGTCCAGATGATATGATGCAGCGCTCACCAACAAACACTTTAATATAAAATAACACAAAAAGATGCGCCACCATGTTGCACCACCATGTTTTACAGTAGCACAGAACGGACAACGTCTTACGTGTTTTTATATAGATAGTGGGCATTCTGGGAAATGTTGGAAGACGAAGAAGAAGTACTATAGAATAAATAACTGAAGACATCTTCAACTCATCACTTGATATTGTGGAAAGACTTGAGGCGGTGGTGGATGATGCCATCTTTAGTACCTAGCTTCAACCACCGTAGCTTCTGTAAATTATTCAAAAGGGGGGGGGGGGGGCGTTGCAATCTAGAATCTCACCACTAGATGCTGCTCAATACTCCAATATTAAACACATCACCTTTTAAGGGGAGGAGGGGGGCCTCTAACCACTAAACCACGAGCGCCCCCTTCAATAACTCCTTTTAACCCACTGTCTGTGTGTTTCTGTGTGGGTCTGCGTCTCTGTCTAGTATCCGGATGTGTTCAGGTACCATGCGATTCCGGGGGAGCTGCTCTTCCCCGACCACCTGTCCGACGGAATGCTGAAAAGCACGTTGCTAGGTAGCGAGTTCCAGGTCCAGTTCCACTTAAACAGCAACAACCAGGTAAATAGTTTTCTAGTTTTCAAGTTCCCGGGAAATTGGACCAGAGAAAAAGGCATTAATAATAGCTGTAAAAAAACGGCATTCTTCTCACCGATGGTCTTGTTTGCTGGTACAGGTCATTTATGATCATCAGAGGAAAAATTAAACTTTTTCATTAACATTTAGATACTTCTCATAGGAAGTTTAACAGTGCTCCAGGTATCTTCAGTTTGTGTTTATTCTAGCACCCTCTTTGGACAAAAGCGGTAATGTTTTTACGACTCCAGCTGTTGTTCCTGGGTGAGCGTAACCATGACAAAGGTATTAAGAAAAAAAAAAGAAAAAATTTGCACTGATGGTCTCGTTTGATGTTACATGTACATTATGATCATCAGAGGAAAAATGAGACCGTTTCAGAAATATTTAAAATTCCTCGTAGCACCTTTAATTTTCATATACCGATGGGAGTATTTGAAAGTATAAAAGATTCAAAGTGTATGTGCAAAAACATGCGAACACACACTGTTAAGTGTTCTTTAAATAATGTGTAAATCGTTCCCGTCAGAGTAAAGAATGTGTTTTTTGTTTTCTGGTCCTGCAGACGCTTGTGAACGAGGTTCCTCTCGGCAGCAGTTTCAGGGAGACGCTGTACGGAGTGTTGATAGTCATCCCTCAGGTCCTCACAGTCCGACGTAACCGCTGCAACAGAGAGGTCTCCCTGCAGGTCAACGTAAGGGCTCAACATTCAAAATGCTTTATTCGTCATATGCACATTAACAATTACAACAGCAGTGGTTGGCAAGGAAATGTGTGAGACTCAAGCTTCCAACCCTTCAACAATGCAATATAGAAGTAGAAAATGATATAAGAGAAACACAAAAGTGAAGAGAGCAACACAAGAGACACAAATAAACAGGAGGGGTGATTAATAAATAAACTCATCTAATCATAGCACTGATCTAATAGTTCTGAAACAGCTGAGCCAATCACTGTAAAGCATTAAGGTTGAGTCAACGATCCTGGAGAATATTTCACTTTTTGTAAAAATCAGTGAATATCTCCTCTTGATCTGCTACATGTACTGTGTGTGCACTGGGGGAAAAAAGTCCAATGGTAATACACAGCCTAGGCTCTGTAAACGGGCATTTTCCCAGCAATGGTGGAACAAAAGGATTTAGATCAGCATTTACATACATGGGTTAAAAGGGTATGGATGGATGGAAAACAAAGTTTCTTTTAACGGGTCTGTCCGTGTGTCTCTCCTCGTCCCTAGGGAAGATGTGCAGACTGTGCTGGACCTCCACGATGTCTGTTCAGCTACATACCAGTAAGTAAGAGTGAAATCAGCTACACATTTTAACCCTTGTGTGTGTGTGTGTGTGTGTGTGTGTGTGTGCAAAGCAAGGGTTCGAGAAGACTAGATTATATTTAATCAAACTGTGTAGTACAGGCCTTGCTGTTATTATTTGTACCACACAAAATCACTGAAAAATAAATCTGTTTCTACGAGTTCAGCATATTGTCATTATATATATTGAGGGTCAGACAACAATACAACAAAGGTGTATGTGTCATGTGTGAAGTCATGTCTTTTTTATTTAGTTTTTAATCAACAAAATAAAGTAAATAGTTGAATTATTTTTTTTAGCACTTTGATATGATACAGTAGATGGCTGTGTTCCTTCCAGCTCTCACGTTTTGGTTCGAATGTGTTTCTATTGTTGTTTTTCTTTACTGCAGATCAAACAAGAGTTCCCGCCAAACATGCGACCCAACTGTAAATTCAGGAAGCGAGTGGGATACAGGAGGAAGTCAGTGCCCGGCTGTGTCACCATGTGTCTGAAGATAACCACGGTCTGCTCACACTACCAATAACAATCAGTGCACTTTTACTGTGAATCTTAACCTTTTTTTTTTCTCTTTTTTTTGGTCGAACCATTCAAGTAATTTAAATTTTATTCATATGGCTGAATATCAAATATTACAATTTGCCATACAGTACCACACACTCTGTACTTAGACCCTAAATTCAGTCAAGGTAAATCTTCCCAGAAACCCCTTTAATGGGGTAAAAAGAAACCTAAGTATGTGTGCACACAACAGATTTTTTCAAGAGAAAATTATAATTTGTAGATTGGAAAACACATGTGAAGAATATGCCTTCAGGAGGATGTTGAAAAGACAATTAAAAAGGTTCATTAGTCTCGAAGGGCAGTGATGCAACCTGGGAGTTAAAGATTAACTCTCCTCTTCTTTGGTATCAATATTTTCCAACTCATTGCTTTTGTGCGGCAGTGACAGCACTTCTGTTTTAGTCTTTGGAAGAGATAGTTAAACCTGAAGGACAAAAGGTCATCACTTAAACTATACTAATACATATATGAAATCAGCAATTGTACAGATTCCAAGTCTGAAAAGAGTTTTACTACTAGGCCTTCTGCTACTAGTAATCATCATAATAATATCAACTAATTATATTCAATTTTTGAATTATTTGTATGAAGCAATTTGGCGGGAACAATTTGCACCTATATTTTCTTTTCTCCCTTGTTTTTATAAATATAGTTGCATTTCTATTTTATTTATACTAAGCTCAGGCCTGTGATATAAGATAAAAACTGATATTGTTGTTGCCTCTATGTATGTGGATGACAAAAGAAAATACAATTTTAATTATTAAAAATATTAATAATCCTGTCTGTCTGTCCTGCAGGATCACTCGTGTTGCCCCGGTTACTACGGTCACGAGTGCTACAAGTGCCCCGGAGACGTGGGCAGCTGGTGCTACAACCACGGGCTGTGTCAGGACGGTAACGACGGCAACGGGGAGTGCCGTTGCTACGAGGGTTTCCATGGCACCGCGTGTGAGGACTGTGAACCGGGAAGATACGGCGTCAACTGCACCTCCAGTGAGCAACGCACACACGCAAGCGCGCACACACACAGACACGCAAGCACGCACACACACACAGACACGCAAGCACACACACACAGACACACACACACACACACACACACACACACACACACACACAAACGCACACACAAACGCACACATGCACACACGAAAAAAACAAGATCGAATTTTGTGAAGCATTTCTAAAGCCCTAGGGGAGCTCAAGTTTTTAAAAGCTAACAAAATAATTATTTCGACTTTTCTCAGACTCTATTCAATTAGTAGTTCCTGTAATCCTACTGTATAATATGAAATAAAAACTGCAGGAACACACAGGCCTACATGTAAAATATGTTACTTAAAATAAAGTAGAGAAAAATTATTTAATAAATGTGTGTGTGTGTGTTTTGCAGAGTGCGCGTGTGACCACGGGAAGTGTGAGGACGGTATAGCAGGAAGTGGCAGGTGTGTGTGTAATAAAGGATGGAAAGGAGCTTCCTGCTCTATAGGTAAGACAAAGACACACACACACACACATAGACATACACACTCACACACACACACACACACACACACACACACACACACACACACACACACACACACACACACACATACACACAGTGAAACCACACTCAATATTTCTTCTGTTATCGCCTGAAATCAGTGTGTGTGTGTGTGTGTGTGTGTGTGTGTGTGTGTGTGTGTGTGTGTGTGTGTGTGTGTGTGTGTGTGTGTGTGTGTATCTCAGAGATCAGGGACGACGCCTGTGGGGGTGTGTGTGACGAGAACGCCAAGTAAGTCATCCTGCCAGGTGTTGCTGCTCTGCACCTCTAACTGAACAGTCAGTGGGAAAGATTTGTTACTAGTGGCTAAAAAAAACTACATTTATTGCTTTAAATCCAGAAGTGTAAGCTGTATGTCTTGGTTATGTATGAAAGTATTAGACACAATGGGAGAAAAAAAAAATTTAAATTAAAAGGAGGGGTTTTTGTTTTCATTATGCATTTTGTCGAGGACCAAGTGCAATTACAATTTTTGTGAATATAGATTTCATACAATGTCAAGACTGCGGTAACGTTACAAAGATATTGTCATTCAAACTTCTGGGATTAATAACTCAACAGCAAAACGTTATTATTACTGTAAAACACAAACGA
>OX442350.1:32201221-32208721 GCA_949357725.1 Hyperoplus immaculatus
ACACTATGCTGACGCCCTACACACTGCAGGACAAACCAAGACTGCGCTCTAACATGGTGCACAGCTGAGTTTGTTAACTTAAATTAATGAATCATTGATTGACCCATCAGAATTGACAGACAGACAGTGACACTGACAACCTTTCTCTGGCTGTTTAGATGAACCTCACCTCTGCAGCTGCATTTTATGGCTACAGCCGCTTCTACAAACTCATAGAGGTAAAAATCTAACAAAAACGTACACACAACACACATTTACCCCTCCACCACTCATACATGTACACATTACACCCGTTATTTTAAGTACTTTTCTTTTTCTTAATTTTTTTTTGATATTTTTTTGGCATTTTTCATGCATTATTGATAGTGTTTAAGAGAGAGAGGTGAAATGGGGCAGAGAGGGGAGTGACATGCAGAGAACGACCGCGGGCGGGAATCGAACCCGGGTCTGCTGCTGGGCCCAGCCCGGGGGGGGGGCGCCCTACCAACTGAGCTAAGGGCGCCCCTAAGTACTTTTCTTTGACAATATACCTGTATCACTCCTCATCCGCCTACAACTACTATGGGAAAAAAAAATCCACTGTGGTGGCCGATGTACAGGAGACCCGGGTTTGAGTCTGGCCCGTGGTCGTTCTCATGTCATTCCCCTCTCTGTCCCATTTCATCTCTCTTTGTCTCTCCAAGTATCAATAAAAGCAAAAATACCCCCAAAAAATCTTTAAATAGATTTTTTTTTTTAAATCTCCAACACAACACAAGTAGTGACTACAGTATACGTATAGTGATCTGTGCTATTTGCTCATTGTGCAGGATGCAGGGTTACTGCCTGTGCTCCAGATGACATTCCCCTCTCTGTCCCATTTCAGCTCTGTGTCTCTCTGAAACTGTCTCAATAAAAATTCAAATGCCCCAAAAAAAAATTTAAATAAAATTTAAAAAAAAAACTCAACACAGGTAGTAATCTGCTATTTACTCATTGTGCAGGATGCGGGGTTACTGCCTGTGCTCCAGATGCCCATCCACCAGCCCTTCACCATGTTCTGGCCCACGGACGCGGCTCTGAACGCCCTGCCAGCTGAGAGGACGCGCTGGCTCTCCAGCCCCGACAACCAAGACCAGCTGGCTGCCATCGTCAAGGCTCACATAGTACGCAGCACCAAGGTAGGAGGAGCGGTTGTTGTCTAGTTTTTTATGATGATTTTATGCTCTGTAAGGTGACCTTAGGTGTCATGAAAGGCGTCTCTAAATTAAATGTATTATTATTATTATTATTATTATTATTATTATTATTATTATTATTATTATTATTTATTTTGTCATTAAAAACAACAATTTTAAACACATCACATTGTACAACTCATTAAACAACAAACAGTGACTGAAAAGGATTAGGCTGAAGTAAAAGCTTGTTTATGTCTATGCTATATTCTTATCAGTTGAATCTACCCACCTCAAAAGAAATAAAGAAGTCAAGATATAAGTAAGACATATAACAAAGGAATATTAGTTCATTGCCCCCCACAAGTAAACTGATTTAAAAGTACCTGTAAAGTGCTGTAAGTAAAGGTCAATGAGTATTCCTTCATTTATTTTCTCACTTAATGGTTTTGTCTGTAAAATGTCTGAAGAATGTCAAATTTTCAATCGCCCTCTCGCAAACTGTGTGTGTGTGTGTGTGTGTGTGTGTGTGTGTGTGTGTGTGTGTGTGTGTGTGTGTGTGTGTGTGTGTGTGTGTGTGTGTGTGTTTGCAGGTGATGGGTCTCAGTCAGCCTGATACATTCTCATCTTTGCGCACCATGCACGGATCCCTCATCAAGTACAGCTGTGACAAGAACTTGGTGGTGAGAGCACACACACACACACCCCACACACCATTTAACAACATTTAATTTTACATTTGATCAATTATAGATTAAGTTAACTAGCAAAAACTAAAACAAGATGTGTTTATTTCAGTTTCCAACTTTGATAATATTCCAGGAATATAACAACCTTAGTCAGTTTGCTTCATCAGCACTGAGATTGACCCACAGAGGAAAATCTAATTCTAGTGACCAACAGCAGATCATATTTCACTTTATTGAAAGTGTTTGTGTGTGTGTGTGTGTGTGTGTGTGTGTGTGTGTGTGTGTGTGTGTACAGGGGGCCGTAGTGATTAATAATAACGCAGCCCGGTTGGTGGATCGCTTCATGAACTTTAAAGAGGGTTTGGCGTACGGCATCGACCAGTTACTGGAGCCACCGGGCCTTGGAGCGCACTGCGACACCCTGGAAAACAGAACCACATACGTTAGTACTGCTAATACTTTTACTTTTAACACTTCTTACTTTTAATAATACTTTGTTTTTAACACTAAGATACTGTTTGAATTCTTACAATGCAAATATTAATGTACTGCTAATTAAATGACTGAGTTAAGGACACTCCAAGCAACACAATCACTAAACTTATTCTACAACAAAATGTTTAATGTAGACAAATTTATGAATTTCACTGTGCCATTTCTGACGTAATTGGGTGCTTTTACAGCTACTACCTTTACTATTGCTTCTAGTGAGACTTTTGACTCCACTACTGCAAATATAGAAACTAAAATGTTAAGGTGCGAACATACCAAACGCGTTGGGTGCGGTGGCCAACGCGCCCAACGCACCTGATCTGGCTCTTTTTTGTGTCAAAAAATGGTTCAACGCGCCCAACGCACCTACGCAGCTAGTCTCCCCCCGATATATTTATTCCCCTAATCAACCATGGCTGCGATCAGACCCGACCCGACACAGCAGTGACCATGTCAGCACAAAAACAACAACACGGCCAACAATTGTGCCAAAAGACAAATAAACAGCAACTGAACGGAACAAATAGCCTTCAAACAGCAAGGCAGCATCATACCAAACACATTTACAGCAGCATTGTGCACAGGGCAGTAGAAAATAAAGGCAAGTAGCCTACATTACTCTACCTGGCTGTGATGGGACCGTGGCTGGCGTAGATATAGGCCTAAACACCGGTGCTTCGCTGTACTCGTCGTGAAAGTTCCCCGGACTTAGCCGTTATGTTTGGGTTCATTAGGCTATATGGAGGTGGTGGCCGCACACAACCGGGTAAGTTAACTAATGCTACCCGACCGGTGCTAACTTGGTTTATCGGCTAAAGCACAGCCGCACATATTCACTGAATTAACCAGGAAGCCCATTCTCCTGGCTCACTTTCCCCACGTCTTCTAACCCCGAGCGGCTTCATACAGCACCAGCCAGCCGCAAATTCATTTCCTCCTCTGCTTCTCAGCCTCTGTGTACAGTACACTGTCCTCCCACCGTGGTGCCGATGTCCGTGACGTCGGGTCATTCTCAAAGGCTGATTGGCTAACGCGGCTAAACGTCACGCGTTGGAGCAGAAAAAGTAATTTTTTTTTAACTTGCGCGTTGGTGCGGTAGGCGCTTTGGTAACGCAGCTACCACGCCCAACGCACCGCTTTACCGCGGCTAACGCATCATCGCGCCTAAACCAATGGTTCCCTATGCAAAAATAGGATTTTTTAACGCCGCCACCGCACCCAACGCGTTTGGTGTGTTCGCACCTTTACAATTATGTCCATTATTATCCTTAAAACTTAAAAGTTTTAGTAGGCCTCAAAATTAAAAAATCAAGTTGCCTTGAGATTTTGCGTTTTCCTAACTTTTTCATTGTTTTCAGTGTACCAACATTACACTGCTGCTATTATGTATTTGATTCCTGCCTTGGTCCTCGTGTTGGAAGCTTGACTAAATCTTTCTGTTTTTTTAAACATTTCTCAGGGGAGCTGTGGCCGCTGCATCTTCCCTCTCTCCTGCCCTTTCAGACACCTAGACACGGTGAGATCTGCTCAGAGATCTGAACATTAACAACTTGTTTATTATACATTTAACCATCCAGAAATAACTGTCAGTCCTGGCTCCTTCCTCCCAGGGAAAGACAGAGCCGTGTATGAACCCGCGCATGAACCCGCGCTTAGGGTACAGGGGCGGATACTCACGCTGGTACATCGACCTGGATGATGCCTTCAGCCGGACGGGCTGTCGGAAAATTTGTCAGTTTACTTCGTGGGTTCAAAAGTGCTGCAAGAACCACTACAGCCGAGACTGTCAAGGTAGGGATGGAAGGAAGGAAGGGGGGAGAAAGGTATGGCAGGCTGGTATGGCAGGCTGGTATGGCAGGCGGTTAAAACATTTAATAAGAAGTATGGATATGTTTTATAGATATCCATAATTCAATTCTTCCTTATGACAATTAGAGATATGGATAGTCAGAATCTAGATTTTTAAATTGTATTTGCACATTATAAACAAAAAACATAGGCAACATACTGTAAATATAACATGTAAAGATCAGATATACATACAAAGGATCATTTAAAAAGAAACTGATTGTGCAGGTGAGATATAAAAAAACTAGAGGCTTGTTAAGGAAGGAGTTGCAGATATTCACATTTCAGTTTTGACTATAATCTAAATAAGGTTGCCAATACAAACCCCATACACATGAATGGAATAAGTGATGTTATTTCTCCTAGGAAGAATGACATGATAACTGTAATTCAGTTTTGACTTGTCAAAATGTAACTACTATGTGACTACTCAATATTATGTTGTTGATATCTGTTATTTTAATTCCGGATATCAAATTTAGCCATTAAGTGTTACAACTGCTTGCAATTCAAGCACTCATCTCATCCTCACCTCTGTGGACTGGATGAAAATAGCCGTACTTTTTATTGAGCCACACATGTAAAGATGGCGCTAGACGAGACATCATTCAAATCTGGGTTTCATCCCCTGGAGGGCAGTAATGGGATCAGGACATTTCAGGGCAATTTCACATCAGATATTTCTGGTGCATGAGATGAAGGCTTTCTGTCTGCAAGTTGCTGCACCAAAAACACCAATCGAAATCATCATTTGGATTTTGTAGATTAATTATTGAGTAGATCTCCCTTTTGAAGGGGGCGCCCTTAGCTTAGTTGGTAGGGCATTCCCCCCATGGGCCTCGGCCAGCCGCGGACCCGGGTTCTATTCCGGCCAGCGGTCGTACTCTGCATGTCAATCCCCTCTCTGACCCATTTCAGCTTTGTCTCTACACTATCAATAAAGCATAAAAATGCCAAAAAATATCTTTAAAGATCTCCCTTTGAAGAGCTCTGGTAATATTTGCTGCTTTGTTTACATACTTTGACTTTTACAACAACCTGACCTGAGGCAGTTATGTGATTGGGTATGAGTGTGAAAATGTGCAATTCAAGAAACACTTGGCAACGGGGTAGTGGAGGGTTTACACAGGTTTATGTGGTATACCAACTTCTAACTGACTTCTAACACACTGATGTTTATCATTTAGTTGCCTAGTGTGCTGCAAGAAATGCTTTTTCCTAAAGTAGCGAAGGCATAGTCTCTGGCATAGACTGAAAAAATTGATTGTAAAACTGCCCAACTCTGCCTCTGAATGGCTATTACTCATTTAGGCATGAAGATTGGTGATTTCTTAGCGTCTGGGTAAGAATTATAGGAAAAGCTAATTAGAGTCAGAAAAAAATGGCGGTCAAGCTTTTGCACCTGTGGCGTGTCAACCTTCATATAAAGTGAAGTGAGTGAATGGAATAAGGAATAGATGGCTCAAAATGTATATTTATGCATTTGTTTTACTCAAGCATTGATATACAGTATGTGGCTAATATACATTTCCTAATGATAAGCAACACAACTTAAGGGCAAACGTATACTAGTGACCGACATTTTTGGCTGAACTTAATGTGCAAGAGTATGATTGGTTTTGTCAGGCGTCATTTTGTTTTCATGGCGTAGCAGAAGCAAAAGTGTCCCAGGAAGACAGGCCCTCTTAAAAAGATTTTAGTTACACTTGTGTTTGAAAAATCAAAATGTCATCCAATAGAAAGAGTAGTGGCACTGTGTCCTTTTTTTAAATGTGCTTTCTTTGTGTGTGGACATGTATTTCAACCGCACCCCTCTCCCTGTGTGTGTGTCAGTTTGTCCAGGTGGCGTTGAGGCCCCTTGTAGTAACCGCGGTGACTGTGATGACGGTCTGCGTGGCTCGGGGAGATGTAAATGCAACGAAGGCTTCAGAGGACAGGCCTGCGAGCTGTGTGTGCCCGGATACTACGGACTCAACTGCACAGGTACTGTAGACCAAAACACACCGTCCGGTTAAGATTAAAAAAAAAAAAAAAGTTTTGGTGTTAACATGTTCTACTGACCAAACAAAGTCATTATGTTATAGGAGGAGTAAGTGATATTTTTGTTGTTTGTATAAGTGTTAAGTTTCTTTATATTCATACAGCAACCACTTAAACAGCATGCACAGTTCATAACACAGGTCTCCAAGTCCTTCAGCTTTGCAGTAATTGCCAGTCAAAATTTGCAGTATTCCGCTCGTTTTATCCAATGCGGAGACAGAGCGCTATAAAGAGGCGGGTCTCTGTGCCCGTGAATGATGACTCACTGCTTTCCATCGTGGCACCATCTGACAAAGACGGCTGTGTGTTCATGTGGTGGTGACGTAGGGACGAGGGAGGGGACTGCTAACTGCAGTCACTAACAGGAAGTTAGCTAAAAGGCCCATATCACTTACTTCTCCTTTAATGTCTGCAGTATCTTTGTGTCTATTTTCATTCTGTGGATATGAGCGTTAACTTTGGTGTAGTAACGGAGCCTACGCCAACGTTGCCACAGTTACAGTTATAGCGCCTTAACAGCAATAGGGTCTCAACTGTTCTTTTATACCAGGGGTGTCAAACTCATTTTCACGAAGGGCCGAATTACGACATGATAATCACACGAAGGGCCAGACATGTCGCTTACTGACATGCCTTCTTTTTAATCCAAAACTCAAACAACATATCTAGGTATATAACCTGCGTACATACGGGGGCATAGGCTAGGATTTGTTTACATATTTTGGGGGACAAATTATATGTGGGGGTTATGGGGGTGCTCCCCCAGAAATTTTTGTGTGTCAAACACTTAATTTCCTGTATTCTGGTGGATTTTTCTGTTTCGGTTTTCTGTGCCTTTTCTGCGTCAATTTATTGTGGAAATGTCTTTATTTTTGTAAAGGAAAAGACAACATTCAGGTTCCTGGTGAAACAGCTATAAAGGACTATAATGCAGTAAGGCTCTCAGGCATTCTGGATTGAGCCACAATATGTTTTCTCTTGGATTTTTCAAAACTTTCTGCACATATCACGTTTTTTTATTTTATTTTTTTATAGGAATCATGACCCAGCACCAGTGTTAACTATTTATGTCACTTTACATTGGTAATGAAATGCAAAGCCACCAATGGAAACAAAAGGGGTGGGCTATCAGCGGGTATCTAACGTTAGTTAGTGAGCTATATTGTAACTTCAGGCAAAAGTTAGAAACCAGATAATGTTAGCATTCATCCTTAGACAGTTGACACAATCAATCATCATATTAGCATGCTATTTAGCCCCATAGATTGGCCTAT